>VSMD01060265.1:0-96194 GCA_008750895.1 Mirza zaza | reverse complement strand
GGCTCCCTGGGTGTGGAGGCGCAGCGCCTAGGGGAGCAAGGCCGGCGGCGGGCGGCCCTCGGCCGGAGGCTCCCTGGGTGTGGAGGCGCAGCGCCTAGGGGAGCAAGGCCGGCGGCGGGCGGCCCTCGGCGGAGGCTCCCTGGGTGTGGAGGCGCAGCGCCTAGGGGAGCGAGGCCGGCGGCGGGCGGCCCTCGGCGGAGGCTCCCTGGGTGTGGAGGCGCAGCGCCTAGGGGAGCGAGGCCGGCGGGCGGCCCTCGGCCGGAGGCTCCCTGGGTGTGGAGGCGCAGCGCCAAGGGGAGCGAGGCCGGCTGTTGGTGCGATGGTCGCCAGTGGCTGGGAGCTCCGCTGAGCCCCGCTTAGGGCCTAGGGCCCGCCCTCCCGTCCGACTCCTGCGTGCCCTCTGACCTGCCTCCCTTGGTGCCCTCTGACCTGCCCCCCGCCCCCAGCCAGGGCTGGGCAGCGGCAGGCAGCAGCGGCTTCAGGCGCTGTCTGGCGGCGAGCGCAGCCCGCGCAGGGTCATGGTGCTGGCGCCAGCGCCCTGTTGGCTCCTGGGTGCGGCTTCCGGCCGTAGGATTGGCTTCCAGGTTGGAGGGGAGGCGGGAGCTGTCCTAGGGGCTGTGACCGCGGGCCACAGGCAGCGCGGCCGCACGGCAGGGACGGGCCTCTCACTTGCGGAGGCCGCCGTCCACGGGAGGCCCCGGCGGGCGCGTGCTCCCCAGGCCTCCCTCCCGCTCTCCTCTCCTCGTGTCTTCGCCTCGCCTTCCCTCACGATCTCTGTGTCCCTTCTCGCGAGGACACCAGTCACGTTGGCCCGGACCCACCCTCGTGACCTCGTTTTAACTTAATTACCTCTGTAAAAACCTTGTCTCTAAATGTGGCTCCATTCGAGGGTGCCGGGGTCAGGGCGTCGGCATGGGGGGGTGAAGCAGCTCCTCCAGGCCCCACCGGGCACCCCGTGCGCGGGCTCTGAAAACCCGTGGTGCGCACTCACTGTGTCCTCCGAGCTGGGCACAGCTGAGACTGCCGGGCTCTGCCCGCACGGCCCGCTCTCCTGGCGAAGTGTGATCTTAGGGACAGACGCAGCAGCGGCCTGTGCCTGGGTGGGTAGCAGCTGCCCTCCCCAAGGTGCGCAGCAGGGGCGGTGTTTGCCACAGCTCCTGTCAGACCTCTGAGGGTTCAGACTCAGACGGGGACTCAGAACCGGGTGGAAAGCGCACGCGCGCTCAGGGGTGGCAGGGGCTTGAGACGGTGCAAGGCCCCGGCCAAATCTGGAGGGTCCTTCAGCCTAGCAGCCCTTTCCTTCCTTCCCAGTCAGGCTTCGCCAGGCAAGCAGACGGTCCCCGTTTGAATCAGCAGCAGCAGCAACAAAAGCCATCTTTCATATTCTAGCCTAGCACTACAGGAAGATCTCCTTGTACCAGGTTTTCTGGGAAGTCACCTCTGTCATGACACATTCTGTCCCCCTGCGTTTTCACCACTCTGCCTCCTGGGCAGGGCTGCGTTAACTTGACAGCGCTGCAAGAGAAGTGCCAGCTCCATGACCAAGTGTGGGGCAGGCCATGCCTGTCCCCTTCTCGCTGTGGAGGCGCAGGGAGCAGATTGCCCTACGGGCCACTAAGCACACACCCAGGAGGCTCTAGCACGTCCAGACCGCCTTGAGGACAAGCCCTCTGCACTGCACAGGTAGGCCCACTCATGCCATGACAGCAGTTGCTTTAAATTCAAAAGATGCTCCAGACCCAGAGTCGAGATGCCTGGGCACACAGAAGGGGTCTTGGGTGGGAAGCGCAGTGGGGCAGGGCAGACCAAGTGCTTGGATGAGAAAAGCATCTGCACCTAGGGGCTTTAAATCTTTACAGAGCTTTATTCTTGAATTCGACATTAGCTCCTTCCCCAGTTGAACATGGCGCTTGTGAACATGGCAGCTGTGTGAGGGTGTTTTAAGGATGATGACTGCCTCAGTGTTGGCACCATCCCGAGCCACTCAGAGGACCACTGGGCAGGGACTCTTGGCAGGGGCTCAGGGAGGCGGCTGAACATCCATCTTCCCTGCTCTCCTGTCCTGTACACAGGTGCATGCACTGCCGGTGATTGCTTTACTCAGTCTGGCTTTTCCTGTGTCTGGCACTCCCTGTGCCCAGAACCTGGGCCTAGGAACATGGAATTTAGAAGCTAAGAGGCTGCAGGGCCCCAACCCAAGAGATCACTTAATTCAAGCCCATTGTTTTCCTCCAAGCCAAGCCGTGGCTGGGAGAAGTTACGAGACTTGTTGCTAGGCTCAAAGGAACCTTCACGGTGGAGCCTCATTCCACCAGGCCTCCAGCCAGGCCTCTGGCTCTTAGTCTGGTGCTCCTTCCCCCGCATGGCAACAGAGCTTTCCATCTGCCGACGTGCTGGTCTGGGATGTTCTCCCTGCAACCGTGTCTTTCTTCCAGCTGCGAATGGTCGTAGAGGTCCAGACACAACTCGGGCTGGGTCATCTCATTCCTGTGCCTCAAAAAACAGGCTGCTGGTGAGGCAGCACTGTGATGTGATGTCCCTAATCCAGACACCTTTCTAGTGCGTGCTGTGGGCCAGACCCCATCCACTCACATTAGCTCATCTCGTCCTCGTACTGAGCTTCCCTGTTTTACAGTTGAAGAAACTGAGGCATCCGGAGGTTAAGGAACTCACCAGAAGTGACGGAGCTGCGAGCAGTGGAGCCAGGTTGGAGCCATGCAATCTCACTGTAGGTCCCTTAACTGCATGTATGTTTCCTGTGAAGGAAGACCTGTGACCTCCTGTGTGCTCGTCCTGTTGAGTGACAGGTGCCAGGATGTGAAAGGGACTTAAGAAACTCCCAGCGGCTGTGGTTTAGCGGTGCACATGGTTGCTTCTCAGCCTTGGGTCCACAGCGAGACCCGTGGAATGAGCAGATGTGACCCACCTTCAGCCTGTGGGCACTGACACCCTCAGGGGCCCAGCAGGCAGCCTGGAGGAGACAGTGACAGACGGTGCTGGCACAGTCAGGGCCCCTGCCTTCTGTGCCTGTCAGAGCAGACAGACCTTGAAGGACCCTGGAGGCTGCTCACAAATAGCTGTTTTGAGTCATAGGACTTAAGTAGTCATAAAGTTAAGTCCTGGTGGTCTTTTTTATCTTATAGAATACAAAATTAAAGGGAAAACCCCTAAAAATGTTTCCTCTTCTGCATATTCCCACCCCTAAATCCTCAGAATGTCAATCTTTCCCCAAAATCCACATTCTTTAGGCACTTTTGAAACTAATACCTCTGTATATCACAGATTGACTTTCAAAAAATGTTGGATAAACTTGACTTATAAAAAGGTTCTGTTAGTAAAAAAAAAAAAGTTAGAGACTTGCTGGCTTAAAGACCTGCTAAACGTGTTGATTTGCCACAAGATTTACCAGGGCCTTTGATATGCAAATATAGTTTGGAGGCAGCTCCGGCTAACCCACAGTTTGGTAGACTCTAAACCCTGGTCCTCCCTATCTTACAGGGGCCAGTGCTTTCCAGGCCTGTTTGCACTGTGATGGCTGAGAGGGGAAACCAGGTAGTGTGCTTCTGCTGTCAGGGGAGTGAGCTGTTAGGGCAGACCCGTCCCCATCCCCAGTGAATAGCCTTAGTAGAAATGGGAACCTCCCTTGCCAAACCACAGTCCTGCCGCCCAGTGCTCACTTTTGGCCACCTGCCAATCATGCAGCTGAAAGTGGGAGGACCCTCCTCCCCCAACCCACCAGCTCCTGACATCTCTCCTGGGTCATGCTGTTGACTTCCTTCCCCTCTGTTCCTGGGCTGGAATGTAGCCTTGGGATGTACAAAGCTGCAAGTCTGACCTGGACCTTAGGTCACTAGCTCAGAGGATTCAGGACTGTGCTCTTCAATCCTTTGGGACCCCATAGAAGAGCCTCCCGGGCTGCTTGCTGGTCCACTTTTATCTGTTTTCTGTACCCAGGTTCTGGGTAAGTTTCTCGAGCAAAAACAATTTCATTACTAAAAGAAAATCTGCAAGCTACTGATTCATCTAATAGTTAAATTAAGGCTCAGTGATGACCTATGTAGGATCACCCAGTTCTTTGGAGGCAGCAGAGCAAGGACAAGAACCCAGCTCCCTGCTTCCCAGGGCCCATGGGTCTTGCTGCTGCGTGGCTCTGCCTCCTGGCAAGGGGCAGAGGGTCTGAGTTGCATGACCTTGAGTCCTGGTTCTTAAATGTTACCGTGCAGTAGAACTACCCAGGCCACTTTCTAAATATTACAGAACCAGCCATCTTGAAGGATCAGGATCATGTGGGATGGACCCGGCAACCTCTCCTGGGAAAGATGCTTCATCTTCTGAGGCTCTGGATGGAGTGCTCTTCCTGTGCTGCTGAGCACGGGGCACCATGAAGCTCTGCCTGCCATCTGGTGCATCTGAGCTGCCATGTTCTCTGTCACAGGGCAAGAGGTACAAATTCTTGCTTAAACCCACTTGTATAACCAACTGGCCACACCTTCAGTTCTGAAAGACCAACAGTTGCCTACTCTTGCAGACTCTGAAGAGTAAAGGTAGAAGAAGAAACTCTGAGAGCCACAGAGGCTACTCTGAGTGGGCTTATTTAAAGGGAAGACCCCTGGCTCTATCCCTGGAGATTATGATTCAGGAAGTCTGGAGTAGAGGCCAGGAATCTGCATTTTTAAATAGCCCATACTCTTCCCACCCCCACCCATGTGGATGTGGTTCATCCTTGGACTATGCTTGGAGAAATGCTGACATACACTGGAAAGAAAGCTGCGTAATTATAGGAATCACTCAAACACCCACTCGCTAGGATATGAGGCTAGAAATTCAGATTCATGATTGTCCAAGTGGCAGGGCATTTTAATTTTTAATGTGGATAACATGTAGCGCAATGATTTCATCCTGATGATCACTTTTTAAAATATTTGTTTTCTTGCTGTTGAGTTCCTTATGTATTTTGGATATTACCTACTTATCAGATATGTAGTTTGGAAATATTTTCTTACACATAAGTCTTTAATCCATCGCGAGTTGATTTTTGTATTAAATATATGGTGTGAGATAGGGTTTGATACAGTTTTCCAAGTACCATTTATTGAAGACTGTCCCCCTTGTCAACATTAGTTGACTGTGTACGCATGGATTCATTTCTGCATTCTCTGTTCTGTTTCATTGATCCATGTATGTCTTTCTATGCCATTACCATACTGTTTTGATTACTATAGCTTTGCAATATAGTTTGAAATCAGGAAGTGTGATGTCTCCAGCTTTGTTCTTTTTCAAGAGTGCTTTGGCTATTCAGGCTAATAACCTGATGAAAAAAATCACAAAGGACCTGAAGAGAACAATTTCTACATCTTTTAATTCTTTATCTGTTCATATGGAATTTTCCTTTTATTTTCCAATGCTTTCCTTAAAAGAAAGGAAACTGGTAGTATTTTTAAAGTTTTTCTTTTTCTCTTTTTCTTCCTAGACAGGATCACACAGCTCCTTGGAGGCAGCAGAGCCAGGACTAGAACATAGCTCCCTGGGTTTTTAAAAAAATTTTAAAAGTTTTTAAATATATTTAGGGGGTACAAGTTGAACTCTGTTATGTGTATATATTGTATCATGGTGAAGTCTGGGGTTTTAGTGTACCCCTCAGCCAAATAGTGTAACTTGTATCTCATAGGTAGTTTTTCATCCCTCATCCTCTCCCACCATTCCCTCTTGAGTTACCAATGTTCATTATACCACTCTGTGTGCCCTTGTATAGCCAGAGGTTGGTTAGTTCCCACCTATTTAAAGTGAGAACGTCTGTGGTATTCATTTTTCTTTTCCTGAGTTACTTCACTTAGTTCTATCCAAGTTGTTGCAAAAGAAATTATTTCATTCTTTCTTAACACTGTACTGGTATATATACATACACATCACATTTTCTTTATCAACTCATTAGTTGATGGACACTTAGGTTGATTCCATGTCTTTGCAATTGTGAATTGTGATGCAATAAACATAAGAGTGCAGCAGATATCTTTGATATAGTGATTTATTTTCTTTTGAGTAGATATCTAATAGTGGGATTGTAGAATCGAATCTACTTTTAGTTCTTTGAGAAATCTCTGTGCTGATCTCTGTAGAGGTTATACTAATCTACCTTCCTACCCATGATATGTCAGCATTCCCTTTCACCGCATTTGTGCCAATAGCAATTGTTTCTTGACTTTTTAGTAATGGCCATTAAAATTGGAGTAAGATGTTATCTCATTTTGGTTTTAATTTGCATTTCTTTGATGATTAGTGATGTCAAGCATTTTTTTATGCTTGTTGGCCATTGGTATAGCTTCTTTTGAAAATATCTGTTCATGTCATTTGTCCACTTTTTAATAGGGTTTGCTTATTTTTTTCTTGCTGAGTTGTTTGAGTTACTTGTAGATTCTGGATATTATTCCTTTGTCAGAAACATAGTAGGTTGTCTGTTTTCTCTTTTGATTATTTCCTTTGCCACACAGAAGCTTTTTGGTTTAATTAAAAAGCTTTTTGGTTCCATTTGCCTATTTTTGTTTTTGATGCATTTGCTTTTAGGATCTTAGTCATAAATTCTTTGCTTAGACCAATGTCCAGAAGAGTTTTTCTTAGATTTTCTTCTATTAATAGGATTTTTATGGTTTTAGGTCTTACATTTAAGTTTTTAATACATCTTGAGTTAATTTTTATACATGGTGAGAGATAGGGATCCAGTTTCTTGAATTTTCCAAAGAAGGCATACAAATGGCCAACAAGTATATTAAAGGTGATCACACTAATCACCAAAATACAAATGAAAACCGCAATGAGATGTCACCTCACATTTGTCAGAATGGCTTTTATCAAAACGACAAGCAACAACAGTGTTGGTGAGGGCGCAGAGAAAAGAGAACCTTTGTACACTGTTGGTGGGACTGTAAATTGGTACAGCCATTATGGAAAATAGTATTGAGGTTCTTAAAAAAAAAATAGAACTACCATATGATGCAGCAATCCCACTCAGGTAGATATCTGAAGAAAATGAAATCTGTATCTCTAAGAGATATTTGCACTCCCATGTTCATTGCAGCATAACAATAGCCCAGATATGGAAACAACCTAAGTGTTAGTCAACAGATGAATAAAGGAAATGTGATTTTTAAAATATAATATAGGACATTATTTATTCTTTGAAAAGAAGGAAATCCTGCCATTTGCAACAATGTGGATGAACCTGAAGGACACTATGCTAAGTCAAAAAAGCCAGACATAGAAAGACAAATATTAAATACTGTGTGATCTCACTTATCTGTAGAATCTTAAAAAATCTAACTCACAGAAGCAGAGAGTAGAATATGTGTTGTCAGGGGCTAAGAGGGAGGGAGTGGGGAGATTTGGGTTAAAGGGTATAAATTTGTTCCCCCCATTAACCAAGTATAAACCTTCAGTTATAAGGTGGACAAGTTCTGGGGATCTTATGTACAGCAAGGGGACTTTAGTTAAAAGTACCGTATCGTATATACTTGGAATTTGCTAAGAGAGTAGATCTTAAGGATTCTTACCACACATACGCATAGACGCACACACACACAGACACACACACAGAGGCAACTACATGAGGTGATAGGTGTGTTAATCAGGTTGATTATGGTAATCACTTCATAATATATATTTATATCACATCATCTTGTTCTACACCTTAAATATATGTAATTTTGTCAATGATGCCTCAATAAAAAAATCAAAACTGGGAAAAATGGGAAAAATCAAAACTGCAAAAAAATAAATAAGTAGAAAGTATTTCTTAAGCACCACTTTGCAGGTGGCACTGTGAGTGCTATGCATCTCACAGTGCTCTGCAGAGATGTGATCCCGCCTTCTGGAAACACACAGTCCAGGAGGGAAGGAATGGGGAAGTGGAGTGGAACTGCAGTGGAATGACAAATAGCAGGGATCATAGACAGCCAGGTTGCTGCATGAGTTTCTAAGGTTTCCCAAAGGTCTATGTGGTCTCTCTCTCTGTCTCTTTTTCTCCCTCTCTCCTCCCTCCTTCCTCTTCCTCCCCCTCTCAGGTTTTCAGCAGGGTGCAGTCTAGGTTCGCCCTCGTACTCTGTAGTCTGGAACCTGAGGGCCTGGGAGTCTATGGGACCTATATCTAGGTCTTGCTGTGTAGTCCCAGGAGCTGCTCAGCTCACTGGACGGCTACCATGTATGGGGCACTTGTTACACCTAATCCCCTATAATTATTAGCTCATTTAACCCTTCAAGATTCAACTCCATCAGCTTGAGTAGTAGTATTGTCCCCACGTTACACACAAGGGAATGGAGGCTCAGAGAGGCTCAGTCTCTTAACCCAAGTCAGGGGCCTCTGCCAGGCATTTTGGCTCCAGGACCCTTCATTCTCTTCTCTGCAGTTCTCTCAGCTGGAAAGATGGGGCAGCATCCTGCCCCTGGCTGCTACAGAGAATAGAGAATTCTTGAAGTACATCACTAGCAAATCGAACTTGGCTTTTGAATGCAGGGGAGGCAAAATGACATTGACAAATAATAAGATTTACATGAAGTTTTGATTTGTTTAGGGAGATGCCATAAACCCTTTGGCATTGTTTACTCATTTGGAAATTTGATTCCAAAGGAGCAAATGCAAAGTATTTTTTGTACCCTAGCCATCCTTTCTTAGATCTGAAGAGGGCAATAATAGAGTAGGTAACTGAAAGTCTGGAATGGTTTATATTTAGCCCTGCTAAACAGGGGCAGGGGCATGGACTACGTGAAGTTTGCAGGGGGCCTTCACTCTCAGGATCCTTGCCCCAGTGGGCCCCAGTTCTCAATGCACGACACGTGCCAGGGAGCTAGTGTGTTTGGAGATATCACGTAGCCACTGGCAGTGCTCTGAAGTACAGCATCAAAAGAACAGACAGTTGCCTCCCAACACTCTTCTTAATGCAGATGGGGTTTCCGTGAGTCCTGGAAGGTGCACTTGGGTGGGAGGTCGGTAAGGAGTGGGAAAGGAAGGCAACCCAGCTTCAGCAGAACCTGGGCTGGTGTCTGCAACAACAAAAAATAACTTCGAGAAGTCTAATCCTGATCTCGGTGTAGTATCTCTCCTCCAGGCCCTCGTCCTGGGCTCCCTTCCTTGCTAACCGCAGCGCACGGCGAGGCTTTCCTCTCTGCTCAGAACCCGAAGCGCGCCGCCCCCGCCTTTGCAGCCGGCCTGGTCCTTCCCCGACATCAGTAACATTGAGGGAAGCCAGAGTCAGCTCATCTCTGTCTTGAGGTGTAGCTAACTTTCCCAAATAGCAAACTCTGGCTCTTTTAGCAAATGAATTCCAGATGCTGGAAGCAGTGGCCAGTGGAATTTTATTGCCCCCAGACTGTGGTTCTGGGCCACATACTTCTGACGTAAAGGTAATTTGGAATGTAAACATTGCGAGACATGTACTGGAATTAATTAAAGCTAGCCTGAATTCTCTAAGGCCTAGGAGCCTGCAGTTAACTGTTTGCATTAACACCAGGCCAAGCAGATCAACTGGAGTGTGTGAGCCCTGGATTATCACCTTCTCTCTTTGCCTTCAGAAAAAAGCGAAGTTGGGCCCAAGCTGCCCCATTTCCCGAGGGGAGGTTGAATTTCTCAGCCTGAGAAGAGGCTGCCTGAGCTGTCCTGTCTGCCACGGCACACAGGAGGCAGACAGCACATGGGACGCAAAGCTGGGCATCCTGTGGTGATGCGGGGCCAGGGACAGACATCACCTCTACCTGCCACTGCCGGCCACAGACACTCCTTTACTAGTGTGTGCAATAGAAGAGGAGCAGTCACCTTCCTGGTGGGCCTGCAGAGAAAACTGTGGCATCTAGTACTTGGCTGATAAAACTATAAACAGCTTTTGGGAATAATTTTTTGACTTCACGATGGCATTTAAAAGTAGCATGAAAGTTTTGGAGATGGATGGTGGTGGTGGTTGCATAACAATGTGAGTATATTTAATGCCACTGAACCGTAATGGTTAAAATGGTAAATTTTATGTAATGTGTATTTTACCCTCCAAATAAGCAAAATGTTCAGGCTGTAAAGGCTCTTGGAGATTAGGTAAGCTATGCAAACCCCTGGAATATTCCCTGCTCTCCCTGCCCCCCGACATGCAATACAGGAGGGTGAGGGTGAAGTTGTGGCTTCCTGGGAACAGTTCCAACAGTGTCATGGCATTTCAGGGGCATTTGTGTAAACTACCAGAAAGCCACCCCTAGGGCTACCGGGCCCCTCACACCCCTCCGTGCACTTAGAGCAGACTCTGTGGGCAGCAAGCTAAGTGGCTGCATTCACTGTTGACTGCAGCCTTCAAAGAGACTCCAGAGGCCACCTACTTTAGCCCGACTCCTAAAGGAGGAGAGGGACTTCAGCGTCCTGCAGTGTGGCACGGGCCGGCATGCAGCTGTGTGCACATGGGAGCTGCTTTGCTGTTGAATCTAATTGTTGCAGATTTCTCTATATATGGAGCAAACTATACTCCGATGTTGTATTTCAACCACCGTATCACTCCTGCCTTGCAGAAAGCTTGTGATCACCTCAAGCCCCAGATATTTTTTACATGAAGGACTGTTGAGGAAGGGTTCGCCAGTCCTGAAGTTAGCTAAATTTATTTAACCAAAACCCAGAAATTTACCATACACCTTATGCTAATTCATCATGTTGGAATCAATGCATCTGATATTGAGACTCCTGACTCCCATGCCCACTCTCCTCCCTAGCTTTGGGGGTCTCTGTGTCTTCATCTGAGTGAGAATTCCATTATCACAGTGAGATGAAATGGTGGACAGGACAGGCCCCGGAGCACAGAAGCCACCTCCTCAGATTACAGTGGCCCAGTAATCACAGCCCCGTGGCTGTGGAAAGAGCCCTGAATGCACTTAGCTGCCACCGTCCAGCTGGGTTTCTCCACTGTGCTCCTAGGACCGATGGGGACTCTACCTGAGGACCAGTCCAGCGAGGCGCTCAGTGTGGCCGTGGGACTCAGCGTGTGTGGGGTCTGGCATGTCTTGGGGCGTGAATGAATCAGGGAAGACACTGGTCATCCCCGCACCTCATTGTAGGTGATAATTCACACTTCACTTCCTTCCTGCCCAGAAAGTCTCCTCAAAACCCTGCACAAAGTAAAGTGAAGGTTTTGAGTTTCATTTCTTCTGGCACCTTCTGGTAGGGTACCAGTCAGCTGGAAGCTAGCTCGGTCTTTGTGAAGAGAAGGAACCCAAGATTAAGGGCCCAGAAAATCCCCAAGAAGAAAAGACCATCCCTGCAATCAGTGAGGATAAACTAGATGCCAGTTTAGGATGACATTCAGTTTCCTCGGTGCATTTAGAGTGTTGATTCAGAGATTTGGGGCGTGGGTCTTCCTGGCCCTTTGCTTCGACGGGAACAGGTGCCCGCTCCTTCAGGAAGGCTGCTGTCAGGGACAGCTGGGAGCACCCGCAGGGTCTTTCTCAGTGAGGCGGTGTTAGCAGTTGGTGGAGACTATGCAGACAGGGTTTCAGCTGAAAAGGCTTTTATTGCTTTTTATCTATTGACACTTTTTCAATTAAGGAGTCTCCCCTGAGATGATCTATTGCCTCCCTGTCTGAGCAGGAAATAATTACCATCAGAGCAACTCCATCATCTGCCAAGCATCTTTCCCAAGGCCAGGGAGGCCCAGGTAAACAGTGGCTCCCGCGTGCAGTGCCCATCTAGGCTCAGGCCATCTGGGCATAGGGCACTCAGCCTTGGGCACCATCTTTCTGGAGGGCTCAGCCCCATCTACACTCCCTCCCCTTTCTTCTCTTCTTCCTCCCGCTTCTTGGTCTTTTTGAGGCTGGTGACAATGTGTTTGCACCCCGTCACTACTAGGAAATCTAGCCACATTACGTTACCTCCTGGCACCTCCTCTTTCTCTCTAGGCTGGGAGCCCCACTTTCTCTTGTTCCTGGAACCTGTGCTGCTCATATGTCTGGATGCCTTGGTCAGGATATGGTCCAGCAGGGTTCCCTCACAATGACATGTTTATCCTACTGAGTCTTTTGGGGCAGACTTCAAAATTCCACAGCCTGCTATTTTAAATGAAAACTTGAACTATAAATGTCACTGAGGTGTAATGTGCGTACGGCACGTGCAGACGTGACAGGCGCACAGCTCGATGTGCTTCCTCCATGTGCACACGGCCGTGTGGCCAGCACCCAGACCAGGAAGCGCTCCTCATACCTCCTGTGTCCCGCCCTGCAGCCACTGCCCCGACCGCTCATGGGATAGAGCACTTTTGCCACTTTTTATGCAAATAAACTCATAAAATATGTATTTTTGGTCTAGATTTCTTTACTCAGGATTATGCTTGTGAGATTCATCTGCGTCATTACCTGTCATCGTGTGTTCATACTCATTGGTGTGTAGTGTTCCATCAGTATTTTACTGATTCTGCTATTGATGGATATTTGGGTTTTTTTTTAATAGTAAACATATGCATGTACTTTAGTGACGTGTAATACCTAGGTGTGGAATTACTGGGTCATAGGGCATGCCTGTGTTTAGCTTGAGGATTGCCAGTTTTACAAAACAGTTGTACAACAGTGAAGTTTTTTCAGTGTAGAAAAACTTACGAACAGTCACTTATCCCGGCCCCGCCATCCTGCCTTTAGGAAAGGAAACACAGAGGTGGCGATTGTTTGAAGTCTGGGCTGTCTTTTGACCTGACATGGCTGCCTCTGCATTAGCCTGCAGGGACACTCCTCTGCAGGTAGGAGAGAAAAGGACACATCCGCCTCGCCTGCTTCAAACGTCCTCCAGCCCATTCTTCTGCCCTGATAATCTTCCACAAAGTGCCTTATTTGAACCTCAGGCGTTTAAAGGCAGGTGAGCACTGTCGGAGTGGCCTTTTCCTAGTTTTCCAGAGGACTTGGGGAAGCTGGGCTCTGTGACACTCCTTGATGGATACCATCTGCAACTGTCTGCTTTCCTTTTCCGCCAGTCATCTGGGAACGAGAGAGAAATGAGTGTTTGCCTGAGACCGGGTTTAGACAACACGGGACCAGCCTCCATCAGCTAGGCTGATGGATGCCCAGGTGAACATGCCACTTGTGTTTTCTTTCTTCCAGCTACCACCTTTCTTGATTAGGCCACGGTGTTGTCAGTGTGCTGACTTATGAGGGAGAAGAATGGGCTCTAGCAGCCCTTTAAGCCAAGGCCGTTTTTGTCGAGGAAAGAAACCAAGGGAGCCCTTGAGTGCCCTGTGCCTGGCGTGAGCCCCACAAGGTGCAGGTGTCCTGGGGCCATCCACTCCTCCTCCCTCGAAGGGCTGGAGGAGAGGGGTGTGAAAGGCAAGAAAAATCTGTATGAACTGCACAAATATCCAGTTCTAGGCATTATTGTAGATGTGTGGGCACAGTTGACTGAGCAAATAAATGAAGATTAGTTTTAAAATATAATTAAAAGAGCTTTGCTTGCTTCCCAGAACAGAAATCTTTTGGGATTTTACCTATATCCCTCCTAGGAATAAGAATGCTCTGGGCGGGGGGGGGGGGGGGGGGGGGGGGGGGGNGGGGGCGGGGAGGGCATTTGTTGAAACCTTAAAATCTGTACCTCCATAATATGCCGAAATAAAAAAAAAAAAAAAGAATGCTCTAAGAATACATGGCTTTTGGTCAAAGTCTCTGAATGTCACCTAACTCTGGGAACCTGTTCTCTTAGGGCAAAAGGACAGACAACAGCAAAAAGATCAGTGTGACAGTTCCTTGTGTATAAAGACTGTGCTGGCCCCTTTGTAGCTGGCTCTCTGGTGAGAGTAAGCATGGGCACTAGCTCCACTCAGAGAGCTGCCTCTGGGCCTGTTAGACTTCTCCTAACATGGGGCAGCCCCCCAACACTGAGCACATTCAGGGAGGTGGCAGAGCAGAATAGTTAAAAGTCAGCTTTCAGCTTCATCACCTCTCAGCTGTGTGGCCTTGGGAAAGTGCCTCTGTTTCTCTGAGACCTCAGTTTCCAGATCCATAAAATGGGGATAATTATATCTACGTCATGGATTGTTCGGATGATTAAATCAATCAGTGTATATAATGTGCAGAGCATGTGGTAAACATTCAGAAGTGTTGGCTATTACAACTGTGGTTGGAGAAAATATTTGCCAGGCACCTGCTGTGTGCAGACAGGGGCTCTCAGGACTTGCCTTTGTGGACACACAGTGTCAGCTGGGGTTGATTAGCTATTATGGGAAAGCTTGCTTTAGCTGGTAAGGAAAACCGTTGGTCGTCCTGTATAAGGTGCTAGGCTTGGGCTCAGGCACGGGCAGAGTAGCATGTATGTGGTCACTGAGTTTCAGATCCCTGGAGACCACAGTGGCCAAAAAGAGACAAGACACCCCAACTATTTGTTGACACCTGAAACAACATTATCTCATTAGTTTACCAACAAAAAACTACCCAAGTATCTGCTAAGTCAGGGCCCACCCTGGCACCCTGCGTGACACCCTGCACAGATGTGTGTTGTGAAGAGCTGGTTTGCAGTGGAGAGCAATGAATGCATGCACAGGAAGATGACCAGGAGAGAGAGTGATCACTACCAGCTAACTGTCAGTATGATTTAGTGGATGAAGGGAGATTATTAATGCTAAGTACCCAGTATAGTGCCTAAAACATAAATGGAAATCATCACCTCACACCCACTGGGATGCCTACTGTTAAAAAAAAACAAAAACCAGAAAACAAGTGGTGGTGAGGATGTGGACAAATTGGAACCCTTGTGCATTGCTAGTGGAAATATAAAATTGTGCAGCCCCTGTGGAAAACAGCATGGCAGTTCCTCAAAAAATTAAAAGTAGAATTCCTATACCATCCAACAATTTTACCCCAAAGAATTGAAAGCAGAGTCTCAAAGAGATTCTTGTACACCCACGTTCAGTAGTGAAATTATTCACAACTGCCAAAAGGTGGAAGCCACCCAATTTCCCCTTGACGGATGGATGAGAAACCAAATGTAGTATATGCACCCAAGGGAATAGTACTCAGCCTTAAAACGGAATGAGTTCTCACGCATGCTACCACATGCATGGACCTTGAGGACACTGCTAAGAGAAATAAGCCAGTCACAAGAAAACCAATTTTGTATGATTCTACTTGTATGAGGCATTTGGAGTAGTCAAAGTCATAGAGAAGGAAGTTGTAGGGCAGTTGCCAGGGGCTGGAGGAGGGGAAAATGGGGAGTTTAGCCTAATTGTTCAATGAGTGCAGAGTTCCTGTTTCGCACACTGAAAAGAGTTCTGGAGACTGGTCGAACAGCAAAGTGGATGTACTTAACACTACTGAACTGCACACTGAAACATGGCTAAGATGATACATTTTATGTTGTGTGTATTTCACTACAATTTTTTTTCTTTGGGACAGTGTCTCTGTCACCCAGGCTAGAGTAGAGTGGCACAATCACAGCTCACTGCAGCCTCCTATTCCTGGGCTCAAGTGATCTTTCTACCTCCGCCTCCCCAGTAGCTAGGACTATAGGCATGTGCCACTGTGCCCAGCTAAGTTTATTATTTTTATTTTTTATAGAGACAGGGTCTCACTATGTTGCCCAGGCTGGTCTTGAATGTATGGCCTGAATTGATCCTCCTGCCTTGGTCTCCCAAAGTGCTCCACAATTTTTAAAAAGGAAAAAGAAAATGAAAAACAATAAAAGGAACTTGGTAAATAAATATTTGCTGCATCTGATCCAGCTGAACAGAAGGAAAGTCCTGGCAGAGCGAGCACTGTGGGCCAGGCGTGGGGAGGCTCTTGCAGCGACTGCGTTTGGGAGGGTGGCGAGGGAGCGGCGGTGCTGGCTGGGGCTGCTCTCTGTCGGGCTGGAGAGCAGGCTGGAGAGCAGGCGCCATCACCTTTCATTTCCTCATCAAACTGAAACCAGCCCTTAGGCGGTGGGGACACAGCAACGCAAACTCATCCTCAGGAACGAAAAGCTGACATCACGTTTTAATCAGTGGGAGAAGCTCCAGGAGGCTGGAGCCAGAGGACACGTGCGCTCCTGCCCAGCCAGGGAGCAGGAAGTGGATGTCGGGGCAGAGGCTTTGGGACATCTGAAGGGTGGCGGGCTGGGAGTGGCCCTGTGAGGTGAGAGCAGCGTGGTCTGACTGGCCACAGAGTTGACCTTCTTCCAGGAACCAGATTTACAAGGTGTTTGAAGAATGGTCGGTAGGGTCTTTGGCGCGATCTCCCTCCTCCTGGAGCTGGTGCCCACACAACGAGAAAGGGTCTTGCTAGAGCTGCAAAGTGTAGTTGCAGAGTGACAAGTGGCAGCGAGTCAGGAGAAATATCTTACTCTGCAGACACTTAAACCATGATTTTAAGCAAGGTGACAGTGGAGAGTTCTCCTTAAGCATAAGTCCTGTTGAGCCACCAGGCAGCACCAGACCCCGTGGGAAATCACTGCCCGTGGCCAGCGACCTCCTCCTTAGATGAGGACCAAGGGCAGACAGCTCAATGCCCTTGGCATGAATCTGTCTTCACCCTCAGGATTGGGGGGACATGAAGGGGAGACACAAAGGGGGTACCTGTTCCCCCTGCCTTGCACCGGCCAGCCCAAGTGCACCCTCACTGAGGAGCTCCTCTGCGCCCAGCGCCATGCCGGCCCAGGGCTACAGGCCGGCAGCGGCTCATAGTCTGGAGAAGGCAGGAAACAGAGGGGGCCGGTGTTTGCTGGACACAGGTGGGGACCCCTGGCCTGCCTGGCGGGCTCTCACAGCACACAGAGTGGCACCCAAACAGAGAGACCAGAGGGAGGGAGGGAGGGAGGAGGGGGATGGGAGGGGGGAGGAGGAGGGAAGGAAGGGAGGCCTGAGACGCTGGGAACTGAGCTCCTTTTCTGACAATAGCCTGCTTCCCCAGCACCAGTCTCCATCTCCAGAGGGGTGTTTGCAAGTCTCTTCCGCCAGCTCTTTCCTCCTTCACAGGCTCACCTCTTTGCCTGTCACCTGTCCCTGCCAGGCAGGGGTCACTGTGTATCACTGTGACCACACAGGCTCCACCACCCTGTCCCGGCAGCACACGCGACTTGCAGCTGCCGTGAACCAGGCAGGAAGAGCCCTTGTCCCCCGCTGTGGGCCACGTCCCTGCAGCCCCAGCCCGAGGGGCCACAGGGCACAGAGAGCCCATGCAGGGTGTCGCCAGGGGCGATGGGGGCTGCTGCTCCTCTCCAGAGGGCCTACCCCTCCCTCCGGGTGGCTTCGCCTTCTTTGGGCGCTGCTGCACTCTCTGGCTCGCCCCCAAGTGTCTGCAAGTGCGGGGGCTCGCAGGGGTGCTGGGCTGGGAGGCTGAGCCTTCCCGAGAAGGGAGGCAGCCCTGAGGCAGCTCAGCCAGACATTTCCATTCATTCTTCAGGCTTGAGTCATCTGGGCATTCCAGGGAAGCACAGTCGCTCCCCAGCCCCACAGCAGTCCCGCCCTTGCGAGTGCCAGCCCCTCCGGGTCTGCTGCAGCATGGCTCTGAACTGGGCCAGCGCCAGCGAGATCCCATTCCCTTCTCAGAGAGCCCGCTCCCGCCCTCCTCCCCCGACCCCACTGTGACTGGCCCAGCACCCGGGCCGCGGGCGCCCCCTGCTGGAGGGCCACCGCATGGTTGCTGACCCTGGGCCCGGCTCCACACTGAGCAGCAAGATTGGGTTCCTGGGTTAGCCTGTGGCTGCGCTGTCATCCTGGGCTTCAGGTCCTGTGGGATCTAGCCTCCCCCATCATGGGCGTGTCTTGACCTATTCCAGGTGGCCCCCGCAGCCTACAGGTCTCCTCTCTGTGGCTGTCTGCTGGCCTTGCTTCCATTGATTTCCTATGTATTTGTTGACACATTATATATATATATATATATATATATATATATATATATGCATATTTTCATGGAAAAAAAGAAAAAGCAACCCAAATACCAACATGTCCCAGTCCATCAGGCAGCTGCATATGTGCTCTCAGTCTGAGAAATATACACAAGTCATGAAATGACAATTATTGTAATTAGTGGGAGATGCACATGATTAATCACCCTCCTGCCCCACTCCCGTTTACCTTGCCTGTGGAGTGGTGGACCCACCCGTGGTGTGCAGGAAGGAGAAGGCAGGCTGCTGTCCCAGCCTCTCTTCTCTCTTGGACTGCACAGTCCATTCCGTGTTACTTCTGCCTCCCTCAAAGGCTACCTCTTCTCTCCCCCTGCTCTGTGACTTCCTCAGGACACAGCTTCTCTCAAGAAAAGCATGGAGTTTAATTAAGCAGCTCCAAGGTTTCGACCTTGGTCAAGCATTCGGGCCAAGGCAGCCAGGGGCAGGAGCAGAGGACGAAAGGGATGAGGCTCTTGGTGCCTGGAAGCCCCAGCCACCTGCACCCTGACTGCCTGCACTACTGGCTCAGGGACTGTCACAGGTCCCAGGTGACCTGCCAGGCCAGCCAGCACCTCCGCCATCCTAGCCTTTGAGGAGGGGCTTCAGCGGCCACAGCAGCAGCTGCAGAGGGCTGCGAAGACGGGGGCTGCAGCCCTTAACCCGCATTCGCAGTTGGGGTGTGGGGCACAGCCCTTCCCCAGCCAGCGGGCACCCCGCCTGGGCTCACCTCAGGCTGCCCTTGTCATTGCGGCCGGAACTGGCTGACCTGGCACTTCTGGCCCCACTGGCTCCTGTTGGCTCTTCAAACCCTCCTACCTTCCCAGGGGATGGACCTGTTTCTGGCTCCCAGTGCTGTGGTGGGGGAAAGAGCAGGTGCCTCTACTAAACTTGGCCCTCCTTTGTCCCCAGAGTGTGACAGGCTGGTTCCGCTGTCTCTCCCTGCTGAGGCAGTAGAGCTTTGGAGTCCCATTACCAGGGAGTCCCATGGGCTGGGCCAGTCCCTGGTCAGTACAGTGGGGCCTTATACCCATCTCATAGTGCTGATGGGATGGTTAAATGCAGCACTGCTTAGCCTTGTGTTGACATTAATTAATGAGTTTATTAATTAGTTCTGGTGATTTAATAAATACTGAGCACCTACTATGTGTCAGGCATGAACTTCAAGCTCTGGAGATAAAGCAGTGAATAAGATAGTGTTTATATTTAGTGGTATGTGTGAGTGTGGGGGGGAAGAGACAATTAAACAAGTAAATAATGTCATTTCAGATAGTGCTATGTGCTGTGGATAAAGTAAAATCACATGGGATGAGAGGTGAAGGCTCTCTGAGAAGGTGATATTTGAGACGAGATATGAATGAATAAAGTACCAGCCATGGAAGGATCTGGAGGAGGAGCATTCTAGGCAGAGAGAACAGCTCGTGCAAAGGTCCTGAAGCAGGACTGAGCAAAGTCTGGTTACGTGGTGGCAGTGCCGGTTCCTACTAGAGGAGAGTACGGGCCGATCTGGGGTGCACATCCTGAGAGTCTTCTGCCTGGGAGTGAGGGCTGAGTGCCTAGGAGTCGCCCCAGATTTGCCAGATCTATCAGAACTAGACAAGCTGCCAAGGCTCACCACTCTGTTCAATAGCCAAAGCTAATTTATTTATAGGGTATTATTAAGAAATTAATTAAATCTGTACACAGTGACTGCCGAGACCGTGTATCACGATACATGTATCACATGTTCCTGCCACCACGAGAGGTCCCCGATGGCCATCTACGGTCATGGTGTCCCAGGTCCGTGTGGAGCTGTATAGTCACGAATCACTTCCTCCTTACAATCTCACGCAGCCTTCGAGAAGGCAAGAGAGAAATCACTGTCTCCACTGTACAGAAGAGAAGAGTGAGGCCCAGAAACCTTAACTGTCGAGGCTAGAGGTGGGAGCCGCGTCCCGGCGTTCCTCCTCCCGCCTCCCTCTCCCCGTTCTTGCTCCTCCTCCCAGGTCCTTTGTGGGCACTGTCACGCGCTGCCTCAGCTCTGTCCCTAAGCCAGTTGCGCCAGCATCTGTCTCGGGAGGTTCCCGTGGAGATGAGGCGGCTAACACGTGGCAAGCCCTCCGTGAGCGTGAGCTTCTGCACCACCCTGCCTGTCCGTCACCGTGCCACCTGTCCCTCCCGAGACTGCCTTTGAGGCTCTCACCACTTTGCCCTGGCTGTGGGCCATTCCTGCTCTCCTGAGTCCCTTCCTTGTGACTATCCCAAGTCCCCAGTGCTCCCGCCTCCCGCTGCCTCATGCTACTGCCGCGCTCCTTCGCTGCGGCTTTGCTGCCTCTGCCTCAGTCTGCTAATCACGCCTCTAAGTAATTTTGGAGTTTAGAAGATGTTCCCTAAGCTCTAGAAAATAATTCCAGAAAATAATTTATAGAAAAACCTCTGAGTGGCCTTAATTGGCAACAAAGTTGTTGGGCCCTGCCCCCCCCAGACAGGAGGGCTCTGTCCTGGCCTCTCTCTGTGATGGCAGGACCCGGGGGCACGGTCGGGTACCCTGGGAGGACAGTGCATGTAGCCACCAGGACCCAAACAGGGGAAGGAGCTTCCCCTAGCCCTGCCACCCCCTCACCCGTGTCTGCCCTGGACCGTCCCCTGGCCATCCTCGAGAGACCAGACCTGACGCCGCCCCGCCCTCGGTGCCAGCTCCCCCCACAAGTTCACGTCCAGGGCTTATCCTGCTTTCCTCTCCTGGGTTGTCACTGAGCATGCTGCAGGCCTTTGGGGCGCAACGGCGACTTCGTGGAGGTGGTGCAGGGCACCGTGGTGAGCCAGCACAGGGAGGAAGCGCTGGGCAAGTTTCTGGGGTCACCATACAGACCGCCTCTGGGGTAGGGAGTGGGCTGAGGGCCTCTGTCTCCCTCTGGGATCAGAGCCTCGCCCTGGTGCCTGGCAGAGCCTAGGCGGAGAGGGTGCGTGGTGGTGGTGCGGGAAGGGCGTAGAGCAGATGGAATGGAGACCTTCCCTGCTGGCGCTGGAGCCCTGGCCATGCGTGTGCCAGCCTGGGCTGTGCACAGGCTTGGCATTTCCATTTGAGAACAAGCCAGTTGGCTGCTCTATATATAACCCAGATGTCCAGAGAATTGTCAATCTTTCCTTTCAAGTCTAAAAATATGAGTGCAAGTTTCAACTCTGATGCTTCAGAGTGACTCACTGTAGCCTCAGTTTCCCTCTGAAGCGCGGGTGATGGTCCTGACTTCCAGGACTTCCATGGGCCTTGCACATGACATGGAAACACCTCACAGGACAACACACACTTAGAGGGGCCTGACAAGCATTCATTTTGCTTTGGGGAAGTTTTTGGATTTTTCGTATTCTGATTTCTCTGGCCCAAGAAGGGACCAGCCATGCCCTTCCTACCCAGGTCTCTGCCTGGCAGCACCTGAGCGTGTACCCAGGTGACATGCTGGCATCGCCCCATTTTTGCCCAAGGCCATTCCGTGCATGCAGGAGGAACAGCAGCACCCCCTGTGCCGCCTGCGGCTCGGGCTGCTCAGCCCTGCCTTTCCCAGGGGACCCCCCAGCTGCACCTGCTGGGGAAGGCGGTGCCGGGGCCCTGCTGCTTCCGTGGCTCCTCCACTCCACAGCTCTGTCTGAAGTGGGAGCCAGGGCAGGCTTGCTGTAGGCTCCAAAGGCCACTAAAAATATGAAAAGGAGCTAAGCAGGCCCCACAATTGCCTCCCCCGGCTGCCTGCATGGAAGAAACCTCTGCGGGGGGTGGGGGGGTGACTCAGGGCCTCTCTGCAGGGTCTGCCGGTCTGTCCTCTGTCCGTGTGATGAGCCCTGTTAGGAAAGTGCTGTGGGAACCTAGTGCATACCAGGCACTGTGCTGGGGACATTTACACGAGCTGTTTAATCTTCACCACAACCCTGCGAGGAGGGAACTATCATCTCCGTCTTTACAGATGAGATTTTAAATGACTGACCCAAGAGGTTCAATCACACAGATTTAAACCCAGTTCTGGTTTCAAAGCTCTGCCTAGACATGGACTCCCATTCCTGAGGTCTTTGGCGTCTGAGAGCCGTCTGCAGTTCCGTGCAGCGGGCACGTGTACTGCCCTGCCTGGTCCCCACCTCCTCTCCTTTGTGCCACCAGGTATCTGGTAGTGCCGACCCTCGCTGCAAACCCCTCCTGAGAAACCTCTGCCCCACCACCCATACTATCTGGTCTCAAGACAAATTTCCTCTGACCTATTCTCACATTGGAAAATCCAAGAAACTCCCCAATGCAGTAAGAATACTTGGTCATTCACAATATAGCAGATTAGTATAGTAATGAGGCACCTTGTTAGGCAATCTTTGTTTTAACAGAGGACTTCTAGAGCCAATCCTAAGAAGTAAATGTCTAATAGTTGAATTTTTTTCTTTCTTGGAACATGGTATATAGTTTATTGGAAGGAAAATAGGCTCCAGAGTCAGCTGTCAAATCTTGACCCTCACTTACTCCTTGTGTGAACTTGGATGAATTACACAAACTCTCAGGGCTCCCCCTTTACCATTTGTAATCCAGGGATTAAGCGAAATGATGTATACAATAAGAAAACAACAGCACTGAGCCTGGTACCCAGAGGGCCCCTCAGCAATGCTAGTTTCCTTTTTCCCCCCTTCGAGGGCAAGCAAGTGTTCTCCTGCTTTTCTTTAAGTCGTGTAACAGCTGCCAGCTCCACTCAGGCGCCAGGCCCATCCTGGCCGGGTGGACAGGAGTTGCCATCCCTCTCACCTAGTGGCGCCTGGGCCCTGGCTCTGTGGATGGCAGGGTGCTTCCTCCAGGGTGGGGGAGCAGGGCACTGAGCAGGCCCCACTGCATGTGCAGGTGGCATTCCCAAGGGGCCTCCACCACGGCGCAGGCCGACAGCCGGCTTGCCCACCCTGGATGCCGAGGAGGGCGGCCGGGCTCTGGGGGCAGGCAGGTCAGCCTCACCCGCAGTTCAGGGGGATGTTTCAGTTCTTCATCATCGGTGTTTTCAGAGTTTCTTCAGAAGGGATGTTGAGGGCAGGACTCAGTGGGGCAGGGAGAAGAGGAGGAGAAGGAGGGAGGGGAGAGTGGGGTAGAGAGCCGTGGGCGCAGGCGGTTCCGAGGACAGAGGCAGTGCCGCATGTGAGCTGTCCTCCCTTCCCAGGAACACGGTGATTTCATGGAATCTTATTAATACTTCAGGCTTTTAAAAAAGTAATGCAAATTCTAGAACTTCGATTAAATAAGTTTAAACTAGGGCGGTAGCAATGTGTACTTTAACAAGCTCGTTTAGCAATATTGATGGGGATATTTGGGGACCACCCTTTGAGAGGCACTGGACCTTCAGCTGGGCCCCTGAAATGCTGAATTTTCAAAAACCCCAGCCTTTTTTCCCTGGAAAAAGCAGGTTCTTCGTCTCCTTAGAGGGGCCGCCACTGCCCTTAGACTACAGGCACCGGAACTGAACCTGGCATGCCCACCTCTAGCCTCGTCATGCTGCGTCCTGGTAAACACCTGCCCGCCACTCTCAGGGTCCATCCTGGCTCGAGGGCCCGCCTGCATTTCACCCACTTCCAAGGCCTGGCTGCGCCGATCAGCCCGCGGGATTACTGCCCGAGACAGCCGAGCGCGGGCCTCATCCACCCGCCTCGTTTCGTGTCCCTCACGATGGCTCATGGCTGGAAGGTGCCTGGGAGACAAACTAGTCTAACTGTCCTTAACCAGGGTGTGCCTCAACAACTCCTCAGGAAGCTTTCTAAACACGCGCGAGGCCAGGCTCCCGGCCGGCGGTGCGGGGAGTGCGTGGCGCTGTGGCACATCTGTCAGCCGCCTCCAGCACTCGCGCTTGCCGCCTCCTTCCTCCGCCCAGGATGGAGGCGGCCGGCTGCAGCTCTGCCACTGTCCCGGACTCTGAGCACACGGAGCATCTGGTTGCCATGGACTGCCTAGAGTAGGCTGTTCACCTCCAGAGTTTGACAGAAGAAAGAAGAAATAAACCTCTATTTTGTTTAATTCACAAAAAAGAAAGCCCAGACCTACTTCTTGAGATTCAAGTCCAGGATGTTGAATTCTTTTGAAGAATTTCCATTTGTTGATCTCTTGCTTTTCCAGCAGTTTTATAAATTGTTTGCAGTACTAACCACCTTGCTTCTACTTCCTTTGCAAATCTTACAAAGCGAAACACACTGCCTGCCAGGCATTTATAGTAAACCAGCAGATACTCAGTTGCTTGAGCAATTAATTGATTAAGTTTCTCATCTTCCTCTTTCTACTCAGAGATGGGTTCATCAGTGGCATCAGGAGTTTCTGGGATTCAGTTCTGACTCTGTCAATAACTAGCTCTGTGGCCTTGACAGTCACTGCTGTCCACTGTACAGTGGCAGTTTTGACCAATGACCACACTTCTTCCGTGTCTAACGTGCCAGGAGAGGAGTGCGGTGCTGAGAGGCGTCTGTGTGGTGTGCCCCCAGTCGGTTAGGCTCACCTTGTGACGCTGCTGGGGAAGCATGACTAGGAAATGGGTGGGGTTGGAGGCTGATGCAATAGTGTAATTAGAAGAAAGATGAACTTGGAAGGTGCCTTATCACAAGCAAGGTGAAAGTTCAGCTGCTTCGTTATCAGTACTTATAAAGAAAGATGGGGCCAAAGAAAAAAACGTCAACATGACTAAACCTGGTAACGTGGAAGCACTGGGAGGTGAGGTTACACGGGAAAACTGGCACCTTGATATCCCCCCCGTGGCCCCTGTCATCTTACCTTCCTCCTTCACCTGTGGCCCCTCATCTGAGTAGCCAGTTCTAAGCATGAGATCATGGGATTACTCTGCCAGAGGACATGTTTTCCAGATGCCCTAGATAAGGAGCCAGTTCTTTGCAGAGGAAAATTTTGATAGAACTTCAACCAAAAGAGCAGTTTTATTAGGCCTGTCACAGACACAGGCTCCTTGTGCCCTTTCTCCCCATGTGCTGGGAGTGGAGAGGGTGCCGGCTGCGACTCTTTTGACCACAGGTAACCGCTGAGCTGTGAAGGTTCCAGACACAGTCTGGATCCCTCCGTTTTCTTCTTGATACTCGGGCTCCCTGGGGACACTGAGCTCCCTTTGTGGGACAGTTTCTGGGTCTTTGTGCAAGGGTTAGCATTGGTTCTCAGGATGTTATCATAGCAGTGATGTCACTGTGATCCTACTAGCATTTTGCTCCTTCTTTTAATTTGCTCAAAGTTGTCACTTAGTTCTGACATGAGAATGGGTTTGCTGAAATGAGACGAAGAGATGGATAGACTAGTCAAGCTGAACTCTAAATGCAACCCTGATTGTTAGTCTACTCGTGGTCATTCTCCCTAGAAAAGGCATTAGGAATCCCCAAAGTGAGCACTAGTGAATTGTCACACGTGCAGCTCCAGTATGGAAAACGTAGATAGGCACATTCCTTGACAGGTAAGTTTGCGGAAGCTGGGAACTAAATCATTGAGTGCCACTTGGTCCGTTCTTGTGCCCTTCATTTGCCATCTTGGTGCAGTTAGACAATGATGTTTAGATGGGGACTTTTATTGTGTTGGCTTCAATTAGGAAGTCATTTTTGGTTGTTGCTAATGCTTCTTCTTTATTGTGCCATTGATCAGCTGCAACATACGTTTCAACAGTGTGGGTAGACAGGGCTACTCAGTGCAGCCTCCACAGAATGACTAAGGAGCAATGCGGTGTCTCATCTGGGACCTTTGGAATTTATCTGTGTATGAATCAGGTGAAATTAAGTACTGCTTGTTGCCACCCTTGTTCTATTTTTGCCTGTCAGATTGATTTTGCAATCATACTGTTGCAACAACAGTATGGGCATTAACAAAGTTTGCTGTGGGCACCTCTTGGTTTTGTCACAGAGGACTGAAGACAGCACCCAGATTAGTAATGTCAGTATAAGATGGCTTCTTCGTCCCTTTGGCCACCTTGTGAATGTATAGATACTACAGGCTGTGTGTGGTGGTTCATGCCTGTAATCCTAGCACTTTGGGAGGCTGAGGTGGGAGGACTGCTTGAGGCCATGAGTTTGAGAGCAGCCTGAACAATATAGTGAGACCCCATCTCTACAAAAAAATCTAAAAATTAGCTGGGCGTGGTGGTGCGTACCTGTAGTCCCAGCTATTTAGGAGTCTGAGGCAGGAGGATCATTTGAGCCCAGGAGTTTGAGGTTGGTGTGAGCTATTGATGATACCACTGCACTCCAGCCCTGACGACAGAGTGAGACCCTGTTTCAAAAAAAACAAAAACCAGCCAGGCACGGTGGCCCACTCCTGTAATCCTAGCACTCTGGGAGGTCGAGGTGGGTGGATCGCTTAAGATCAGGAGTTCAAAACTAGCCTGAGCAAGAGTGAGACCCTGTCTCTACCAAAAATAGAAAAAATTAGCCGGGCATGGTGGCACATGCCTGTAGTCCCAGCTACTCGGGAGGCTGAGGCAGAAGGATTGCTTGAGCCCAGGAGTTTGAGGTTGCTGTGAGCTGGGCTGACGCCATGGCACTCTAGCCTGGGGAACAGAGTGAGACTCTGTCTCAAAAAACAAAAACGAAGAACAACAACAACAACAAAAGACCCCAAAACTATTATAGCCTTGGATAGGAGCCATGGTTCTAATGACACATTCAGTCTCCAGGCATTTTCTCTACCAGCATCGTGTCCTTTTCCTGTGCATAGCTTTGGAATAGTTTTGGTTAGTGGAATAAACAGCATCAATATTTCTACTGTTTAATTATCATAATTTTTCACGCACATGGAACTCTGTAGTACTTAGCCAGAATTAGGTCCTCTGCGTTGATGTGATCATGCTGTTTGTCACACTCAAGCCAACTGTGGAAACCTGCTCCTAAGGCAGGGCTTTCCCTGTGCGGTGTCAGTGCACCTGCTGGGGCGGGGCGCTGCTCACCGATGTGGAGAGCCACCGAGGCCTGTCCAGCCTCTCATCGAGCAGGCGTGGCTAATCTTGCACATGCCACAGAATCTATCCTGACTTGTCGCTTTAGGCTCCTCAGGTCTTACTCTCCCCGCCAGATAGTCTTGATTTTAGCATTGTGGCAAAAGGAAAACGCTTTGCTCACCAGCTGTGGACGCTGTGTGGTGTGTGATGATGCGGATGTGGTAAAGAGTTTTGCCGTGGGGAAGATACAGGCTGATGGGCACTTTGTGAAGTTTGCATTGCAGGAGAACAGAATTCGAAAGGGACAGACCTAAGATAAAACAGGACCACCAGGCTGGTGGCTGTGACATTACCGTCATGGTCTTTATAGTGAATAGAAATTCCCTAAAAGTCCCCTGGGAAAATGCCAGGCTGCAGAACAGAGTGCCACTTTGCATGAAGGCCGCAGCAGCTGAGCCTGTTCCATAAGGACAAGGAGCTGTTGCTGGGGCAGTTGAGCTCCAGAGGGGATTGCATTAGTTGGTTTACATTTTTAAGGGCCATGCTGTTTGAAAATACATATCTTCAAACACTGGAAACCCACTCAATGTAGTGAGAAGCTTACAGGAACCACAGAAGGCCAGGTGAACAGCCGCTGGCATCGTCCCACTTACATGGGGTGCACGTGTCCTGCAAGACAGGTGGAAGGCACCACACACCCTGTGTGATGCATCCTCCCCCTCCCTCTCCTGCTGGAATTTGCATAAGTTGAAAACACAGGTGATGAGACCTGGCCTGAGCAGGAGCTGCGGGAAGGACCCACCTCCCTGTGGGAGTCGGCCAGCCTGGGGGCGGGGTGCCCGGTCCTGGGGAAATCATCTTATGTTTCCGAACCACAGCTTCTCATCTGAGAAATAAAGGGGTTAGCATTAAAACAATAAAACAGTTCTAAAAACAATAATTAAAACATTTATTGAGCTCGTGTAAGTACTATTGTAAGCAGTATAAGTGTTTTGACTTTTTTAACCGTCAAAAATAACCCACAGATTGGGTACTATGACCGTCCCCATTGGACAGGCAGGAAAGCTGTGGACCTGGGTTTGAATCCAGACGGCAGCTTCAGTCCAGAGGCCAGACTCTTAGCCAGGAAGCTGTTTTTCCAAGGTTCTAAATTATGTGAGAGTAGGAGAGAAAAACAGTTTTACCCTGTAACCTTTATAAAAAACATTTGGCCAGATGGAGATACAAAAAGCAATTTCTAAAAACAACAATGATAAATCAGTGATGAAGGGAAGGATTATATAATAAATGGTCCTAGGACAATTGGTTAGCTACCGGGAAAAAATATGAAAGCAGTTTGGATCCTCATCTCATACAGTTTGCCACAACAGATTCCAAGTTGATTGAATAGATTAATAGAAAAAGAAGAAGAAAATAGGAGTATCAAGTCTCTGAGGAGAACTTTAAAAGCTCAAAACAGTAGAAGAATTATAAAAATTGAAAATAGTTCCAATTTCAAAAGATTCTATATCAGACATAAAAAAGCAAACAAGAAATTTGGGAAAGTACCACAAATGTATTATTTTTCTTAATATCTGTATTTGAATATACGTCTAAAGCAATAAGAAATACAAAGACTCTGATAGAAATATGGGCAAAGGATCCATACAGTACCCTTATAACACTTGGAAAAATGTTCAACTTCAGTAGTAATTTTAAAAATTATAATTTAAGAAGAAATGCCTTGTTAATATGATTAGATTTGTGCATGCATATTAGATATACGTGTGTGTGATTATGTGCATACACACATACATTTTCTAGCTCTATTACTGCTGGAATAACTTCTGCAATGACATTTTCTATAGCAAAAAGTAAATCTAGCATTCAGATCTTGGTTTCTAAATATTGTTCTCTATTCAAAGGAATCAAAGGCAAAGTTAGAACTTCTTGCAACCTCTGGCGCCAGGAAGTGGTGCTCACAGGAGAACGAGGACATATCAAAGGGTACAGAAGCCATGTCCAAGGGACACCCACTGGCTAAATCTGAGACAATTAGAGGATCAGAATAAATAAGGAGGTTAACAGATTAAATAGGAATTCATGAGTCTGTACTGCTGTAAGTAAGTTAATGAATAAATAAATGGGTGACAATAAGGAAAACTTTTCCTTAAGACATAATGCCAGCTAACAGATGTGAAAGGAGCAGTGGAGTTAGGGAATCACTGCTTGACCACCGCACCATTGCTTCAGAAGAACCCTTAATGCATGCCAGAACGAGAAGGTGAACCTTTAATGAGGAATTCCTCATTAAAGGAATAGAATTTAATTTAAATTTTAAAATCTAATTTTTAATTAAATATACTTTTTAAAATTTAATTTCTATTCCTTTAATTTAATTCCTCATTAAAGGAATAGAATGTTTGCATAAATTACTTAGTAAATAAATAGCAACCTTACAGTGGAGAAACATGGAAACCACTTTAACCCAGTGGTCAAAGTGAACCTCCCCACTGTGGGCCACACTAACGTCATGCACCTGCCGGTAGGACCTCCCGGGATGGACAGGAGCATCACAGCGTCTCTTCTGTGCTGCTCCTGCCCACCCAAAATGCATAACTGTAATCAGGAGGAAATACTAGACAAATCCAAATTGAGGGACGTTCTACAAATATCTTGGTTTGTCCTTTTCAAAAATGTCATGGTCATGAAAGACAAAGAAAGACTGAGAGAACTATTCCAGATTAAAGCGGGCTAGAGAGAGACAGCAGCTAAGTGTAATGCCTGATCTTGGATTGAATCCTGGACTTGATTTCTTTTTTCTGTTACAGACATGGAGTGAAATTTAAGGTCCACAGATTAGATTAGTATTGTAACAATGTTAATTTTCTGATTTTGCTAATCATACTATATGAGAATATCTTTGTCCTTATGAACTATGTACTGAGTATTCAGGCATAAAGGAGCATCACGTTTGGAACTTAATCTAGATGATTCAGAAAAATATATGTATTTGTGCATGTGTGTGGATATGTTGCATGCGTGTAACTATTGATCCATTAAGAGAATGCCGAAGCGAGTATGGCAGAATGTGAATGATTGGGCAGTCTGCGTGAAGGGTATATTGGAGTGCCTTGCATTGTTCTTGCAACTTTCTTGTAAGTTTGAAATTATTTCAAAACAAAAAGTTTTAAAAAAGTGAGTGCTCTATTTTCCCTCTTGGATTAATTAGGATAAGCCATTGGAGGAGCAGGAGGTTAGTGTGAGGCAGGAATGGCTTTCAGCCCTGTCGGCTGAAAGGCCTTGGCCAGACTTTTCTGGAATGCAGCTTGGCAATTTGTATTGAGAACCTCAACAATATTTCATAACTTTTAGTCCCACTTCAGCTCAAAAAAATATGCAAATATGCAATGATTCATGCACAGATATCTTATTGCAGTGTTACTTCCAAAAGTAAAAAATTGGAGACAACAAACACTTAACAGCGGGGAGCTGGTAGCACCCACTATGGAGCATGATGTGCCCATCAATGATGACTTTGAAGAGTTTGCTGTTATGCTGTTAGCATAACAAGATGCTTATCTTACAATGTCCTGTGAAATTCCAGAATAAAATGTGCATGTGGTAGAATCTCAATTACATTCAAAATATGCATTAAAAATCTGAAAGAAAATAAGCCAAAATGTTAAGAGTCTGCTCTTTGTAGCATTTCTCCTTACTTTTAAAACAGTTTTCAGTAATTGCACATTTTTTATTATCAACAAATATTCTAAAGTTATCAAACAACAACAAAGTAGCAATGAAATTTTGAGTCTTCCCATGTGCATGAGCAGCAAGTGTAGTTACAGTCCTTACCCCCAGCCACGAACAGCCCGCTTGGACTTGGTTCTGGAGAAAGGGTTGAAGACTTTGTGGGGGAAGAGGCTGGGCTGCTAACATCAGGGTGACAGCGTGGAGTGGGACCACCTGCGGGCCATGGTGGGTTCTACAGAATCTCGTTTACTCCCCCAGTAGATAAAGAAAGCTGAGTATTGGAGAGGTTGAGTGATTTCCCAAAGGCCAGCATGTGATAAGAAGTGAAGCCAGAATTCAAGGTGAGATTGGGTAACTCCCAGACCAGTGGGTGCTCTTAACTCCAGCCCTGACTGTCCTCTCGGGTCATGTCAGCAGCAGGTGAACTTGGAGTACTGGTCCTTACCTTCCAGTCCTGACTAGCTTTCTTTGCTTCCTCCTCTCTGTCTCGATTTCCCCAAGGTTATTAAGTAGCAAGCATCCTTCTCTTTCTTCTTTTTCTCCTGGAACTCACATCCCACAGTGACGTAAGAAGGTGAAATGTTTGCTTAAGTGTAGGAAGCGTTACCGTATGGCCCAGTCTCCTTCCAACGGAGATACACTGAGCCTTCAGGCAGTGGCGGGTCTGTCGTTAGACTGGTTCTCTGACACGCCAGGACTGTAGGGAAACAGCAGGGAGAGCTGCAGGTTTGCCCTCAGGAGGCTTTCTAACAGCTAGAGTGAATAAACACAGAAACAAATTACACAAGGACACTATTCACTCCCTCCCCAGAGAGCCTGGAGAAGAAATGCCTCACGCCGCGTAGCTCTTTGGTGTTCAGAGTGCCCAGGCACAGGGCACCTCCTTCGGTCCTCACGAGGACGCTGCGAGAAAGACAAGGCAGGTGTTATTACCTTTAGGGAAGGAAACGGGCTCAGAGAAACTAAGTTACTTGCCTTTGGTCATTGGTGACTAGGCCAGTCTTCTGACCCGTAGGCCCTTGTCCCTTCTGCGAATAGTGCCATGCTGGGCAGAGCTGAAGGCCACACGTCTCAGCCCAGGGCATGGGGATGAGATTGATCGTTTTCTAAAGCTGCTCGTTGCCTTGAAAGATGAGTCTGCCTCCAAAGGTGGGCCCTTCGTGGTTGTAAACTTTTCTCCTTTGGCTCACCTGCACCTGGTGGAAGAGGTCTACACAGGGTAGCCACTGGGCGGAGGCCGCATTTGGCCGCTCTGCTGTGTGCTGTTTGTGAGAACGTCGCTGCAGCTCGGCAGGTGATCGTCTGCCCCAGCTGCGGATTCTGCTGGAGTCCAGAGGAGCTAAGAGCCAGGGAGACCTTGCCAAGTCGAGTCAAAAAGCTCACTCTAGGCTCAAAGAGACAGGGGTGCTGGTCTACTGGGGTGGCTCAGCTGTCACCTAGCAGACGAGGCAGAGGCTCTGGAGAGGAAATGTGCTGTGAGGCCAATCATGGTTCCAGTGCTAACTTCACTACTTAGCTGTATGACTTCCAGCAAATTCTTTAACTTCAGTGAGCCTCAGTTTCCTCAGCTGTGAAATAAAGATCCTGTGGCACATGTGCAGGATTAAATGAGATGACAAGGACCAACGGCCTGCCACTATCAACTCTCAACAACTTTATTTCCCTCCTAAATTCAATGGAAATGTCATGTTTTGGGTTTCCATTGGGTATTCAAGAAAGACAAGCCCATAATTCCTTCTTCAGATGTCCTAAACTGCATCTCCAGAGCCTTCCCACTTTTTCTTCAAGCTGTTCCCCTAGACCTATACAGTGCCCCGAGGTTAAGGCACCCACTTCAGCGACTCTTACACATGTTTTCAAGCCAGTGGTGGCCACTCACGAGTCTGAGCCTTGCCCTGAAGGTGCTCTGAGGTTGGCAGTCCTGGTATCCCAGCCACAGGTAGTACCCTTTCCCTTTGTCCCCATTGGCCAGTGTGTGGCTGTGACTACCTGTCATCCCCCTTACTCAATTGCAGCCTCACGGTGGCTGCTGGAGATTTGGGCTGGGTTTTGCAAGTGGCCCCAGTGATCTGTGCCCGCAGGCCTGCAGCCTCCCACCTGCCGGAAGTCACTGGGAATTAAAAACTCTCATGAAAGCAAACAGGTGTGATTTATGATGTCAAGAGCTGTTTCCTTCCTTTTGAAGACAGTCTCCAGAGATGGTTTTCTTTAGGTCATCTACTCTGTGGCAGATCGCGTTAGCTAAAAAATGACCTGAAACATAGAAAGATTTACAAGTAGAGAAGACAGAAAGGCATTTTCCCATGAGCGGCCGCCTGTCTGATAGAGCAGGATGTCCACACCTGGTTGCCTCCTGTCCCTGGAAGGCAGGTGTGCTCTGCTCTCTCCTTTCAAACTCTCAGCCTCTCTGTGTGCATGACAGGGTGAGGCTCCAGAACCTGGGTCAGGGTCCCAGCCCTCCCTCTGAGCACTTCCCACCCGGGCTCTGAGTCTTATCTGCAGAATAGGAGTGATGGTATCTGCCGGACCTTGTTGCAAGATGTTGTGAGGTCAGACGAGGCACAGCAAATCAAAGACCGTGGTAAATTCTCAAGTAGACATTCCATATGTACACGTAAGTGTGATAAATTAGTACCAATTTAATGGCAAGTACTTGTGGTGCTTGTTTTTCCATTCTTGTGATACTTCACTTAGAAGAATGGCTCCAGTTCTATCCAGGAAGTAATATCCACAGGGCTTTGGGCAGGTGGGAGGGTGAAAGAGGGGATGGGTAAATTCACACCTAATGGGTACCGTGGTGTCTGGGGGTCGGGCACACTTGTAGCTCTGACTTGGCAGTGCAAAGGCAATTTATGTGACCAAAGCGTTGGCACCCCTGTATACTCTGAAATAAAAAAAAATAAGTATCAAAAATAATTCTCAAGTAGACATTCCAAGCGAAGTAAGTTGTCACGACTTTTGCCGAAAAGAATACTTGACAGTGGTGTAGATGTTTTTCTCCAAGAAATTAGGCTGAAAAAAGTCAAGGCTGATTCTAAGGCTGTTCAAATACAAACAGTTTGCAAGTAGTGGAAAAAGCTATAAAATATTAACATAGGGAGAACTCAGAAGCCTTGAACGGAAATATAAAATTACTCCAAGGAAAACAAAAACCCTGAGCATCCTCTTTGTTTCTCAGGGACAATTTCCTGACTATTTTAAGCCACATCAGTTCTCAAGGGAGATAAGCAGCAAAGCATGGATGAAGTTTCATTTCCCTACCACTGCTGTGAAAATTCCCCTATGCTAATTTAAGGATATAGCCTTTTCTAATAAAAACAACAAGAAATCTGTCTTTCTACCTATTGGATTTGTCTGTCTACCTTGCTGATTTCCACAGGAATGGAGACGGCTTGATTCAACTGCGGATGATGTGAGCAGGGACGGTTGTAGCCCTGTTTGACTTTCATGTTATAGGTAGGGCAGTCATTTTCTAAAGAGCCACATTTGTCTCTGTCCTATTTTGGGGCCCAGGTACATGATGCCTATTTTTAGCAGCTCTGGGGTATTGTGAATCTGAGATTTCCACCACCGGTGAGTCAGAAGGTCTGGCTGCCGGAGATATGTGACTCAGATGGGCAGGAATAGTCTATTCACCAGGAGATGTGGGTTTAAAGGGGGGCTTTTGTGCTGAGTGAAAAACCCAAGTGAGGACAAATGTTTGAATAGAAATCTGTTGCCCTCTGAGAAGGTTCTTCTCCCCATCCTGGAAAGTTCTCAGCTTGCACCTAGGGTAGCCACTGCTGCTGGCCGGAGAAATGGGGGCAACCCACTAGCCTTTTGCCCCGGGGAGTCCTGGGGAGGAGCCTTCTGCGCACCCACTGGCAGGGACAGTGGGGAAGGTAGTGGACAGAGTGCAGGTGCCGGGCGGGTGAGGGCACAGGGGGGTTCTACTCTCTGAAAAATATGAAACCGGAAGGAAAGGTGGCCTCCTCTGAAAGAGCAGAAGCAACAGGTTGGTGCCTTCTTGGTTAGAAATGCTGCGGGATCCATTTATCCACTCGCCGCCCAGCCAGACGGCTAAGGCACGAGCGAAGCTGGCCCTTCGCTAGGTACCAGGGGAGCGACACCCTCGGCAGAGGCCTGCAGACTGGTGGGAGGGAGGGAAACGGAGAGAGGCAGCTGCCTGAAGGTGCCCCCAAGCCTAAGGCTCTCTGATTCCAGGTGGCCGGGTGCTCCCACACTTCCCACGGTCTCCGGGAGGCTCTGCTCCTGTGGAGGCGGACGAGTCCTCAGGGCAGACCAGCCAGGACATGCGAGCGCCTGGCTTCCTTCACACTTTCCCCCTTTGGGAGCCGAGCACCCAGAGTGCAGGCCCCTGTGGTGTGGCCTGAGGGTCCCAGCAGTCCTGAGCCGCCAGCACCACGAGTGGAGATGCTTATCTGACGCTGGGATCCATCGTGTGTTTTGGCTGCTGTTTAGATTTTTCAGTGTTCCATGAAAGCCCCTGAATCTCTTCCCTAAATAACAAAGTCCTGTTTGGTATTTGGCGAAATGTTTGGAGTGCCGTGTTCAACCGAGCTGAACTAAGCGGCTGACAAAATACTGTCTCAGCCGTTTAATAATAATAGCTAACATTTATATAGCACTCTACAGTTTAACAAAGCACTTTAAATGCACCCAGCCTCACTGGCTTTTTGCAGCAGCCCTTTGAGACCTGAGGGCAGGGTTATCATGTGCATTCCACCCATAAAAAACGGGCTGCCCAGAGGAGCTGGGAACATACCTCAGGGCCCTCAGCTGGCTGGGGAGGCCAAGATGCAGAACTTTGACTCCTGAACCAGAAACTCTGCCCTTGGCCAACTTCTCTGAAAGCTGCAGTGACCACAAGCCCTCCTCTGACCCCAGGCTTGGTATCTGCCTCCAGTCTCAGCCCTGGGCAGTGTCACACACAATGACTTTCCCAGGATTACGTTACACTGTCAGCACTGGACTGCGTGGCCTGGTCCTGTCCCACTGTCCCAGCCTTCCCCGGTCACCAACATGTATTCCCTGTAGCCAGGCTGGACTCAGTCAGAGCCTGCTCTGTCAACTTAGAGCCCGGTGCTATAAGGAAGGCAGGAGAGGGGCAACTCATTCTTGTCTGCTGTAGCCTCTTTGATGTCTGGCAAGAGGCTAATTAATTAGCAGCAAGCCTCTTCTGCATCAATAAATCAGAGACTCTGTAAATGAATGAAATGGGCATCTGGGTGGGCATAACAGCATCACCATGGGGTCAAGCAAGAAGCAGCCCCACAACGGGTGGCTTATGGGCAAGGAGCTGCCTGAGATAGATTCCAAGGGGCACCAGTGGACATGCACTGTCAGCAGGTCCTGGCTGTGTTGCTCAGGATGTGCGGGCATGTCACACCCAGGGTAGCCACTGCTGCTGGCCGGGGAAATGGGGCCATCCCACTAGCCTTTTGCCCCGGGGCGTCCTGGGGAGGAGGCTTCTGGGCCACGTGTGCACCCACCGGCAGCCACGGCGGGGAAGGTGGTGGACAGAGCGCGGGTGCCGGGCGGGTGAGGGCACAGGGAGGTTCTATTCTCTGAAGAATATGAAACTGGAAAGAAAGGTGGCCTCCCACCCCACCCGGTGGGGAGTGTCCTCCCACCCCACCCAGTGGGAGCTGGTACAGCCAGAGCCCTGATCACCCTCCCTGCAGCCAGTGACCCCGATGACAGTTGGCTCATCTCCACAGCTCTCCTGGCAGATGCCAAGACTTGGCGAGGACTGAGGTTTCAGGGTTTTAGTTGGGCAAGGGAGTTTGAAGCGGGTAACTTTGGAGCAGACAGCGGCACAGTGTGGTGGGCCTGTGCATCCGTGGTCCGGGGCCAGGGAAGCATGCGGGTGTCCGTAGCCTTGGAGGGGCACACAGGGAAGTGGTCAAGGGCTCGCCCTGGGCCCAGGCAAATGCAGGGAACTTCCCTCCCCCAGTCCCTTTCCCCCAATACCCCCCTAACTGTATTACACTGATCACTCTAAACCACTTTAACAGGTTTTATGGGCTAACTTGATTATCTTACTATGAATTACAAATTGTTTGATGTGCAAAAATACTTTTCTGCCCCCATATTAGTAATAGCATTTATTTTAATTTAAGGAATAATCTTAAAATTATAATTACACAGTATAATTGCTTTATGATGGGGATACATTCTGAAAAGTTTTTGTTAGGAGATTTTGTCGTTGTGCAAACATCACAGAGGGCACTTACACAAACCTAGATGGTGTAGCCTCCCGCATGCCTCGGCTATGGGATGTAGCCTGATGCTCCTAGGCTATGAAGCTGTATAGCACGTTACCATACCAAAAATATTGTAGGCAGTTGGAACACAGTGATAAATATTTATGTCTCTAAACATAGAGAAGATACAGGAAAAATACGGTATAAAAGATAGAAAGTAGGGGTACTTACCATGAATGGAGCTTGCAGGACTGGAAGTTGCTCTTGGTGAGTCAGTGAGTGAATGTGAAGGCCTAGGACATTGCTGTATGCTACTGTAAATTTTATAAATACTGTACACTTAGGCTACACTAAATTTATTCAAAATTTTTTTCTTCCGTAATAAATTAACCTTAACTTACTATAACTTTTTAGTTTATAAACTTTTAAATTTTTCAAAACTTTTTGACTCTTTTGTAATAACATGTAGCTTAAAACACAAACACGGCTAGGCACAGTGGCACTTATAAACCTAACACTTTTGGAGGCCAAGGCGGGAGGATCACTTGAGGCCAGAAGTTTAAGACCAGCCTGAGCAACATAGACAGACCCTGTCTCTACAAAAAATAGAAAAATTAGCTGGCATGGTGGCGCATGCCTGTAGTCCTAGCTACTTGGGAGGCTGAAGCAGGAGGATCACTTGAGCCCAGGAGTTTGAGGTTACAGTAAGCTATAATGATGCCACTGCACTCTAGTCCAGGTGACAAGGTGAGACTGTCTCAAAAAAAAAAAAAAAAACCCATAAACATATTGTACAGCTATACAAAAATATTTTCTTTCTTTACATGCTTATTCCATAGGATATATTTTCTATTTCTCTATTTTTAAACATTTTATTTATTTATTTACTTTGTAAACTTTTTGTTAAAAACTAAGACACAAGCACACACACCAGCCTAGGCCTGCAGAGGGCCAGGGTCATCAAGATGCCACTAGGCAATAGGACTTTTTCGGCTCCATTGTAATGTTGTGGGACCACTGTCGTACGTGCGGCTCGATGTTGACCAGGACATTGTCATTCTGCGCATGAGTGTATCATGTAATTATTATAGAAAAACTAGATGACATATTAAAAAAAGCAAAACCTCCATCCAGAATTTAAGACCACGAGGACAGCACTGTCTTTTACATTCGTGTCCTTGCAGTCTTTACAAATATAGAAATACATACTTTTTAAAAGAGAATCCTACTACACATAGTACAATGTAATCTGTATTTTTTCTTTAATTACATACCAAGGCTATCCTTCTGGGGCATTAAATATGAATCTCCAGTATTATTTTAATATTTACCTAACGTCGAATTATATGAAGGTTCTTAACCAATTCCCTGTTTGGAGAGCAGTGAGGTTGTTTTCACTGTTGTCAACAGCACTATGAAGAATAGCTATATATACTTTCACAATATATAGTGACACATACGATAATTTTATCCTGTATTACCTCTTTTTTCAGTTGTTTATTCTGACGATGCATTCTAATAATGAGATGTATAGGTGGAAAGTTATGTTTTTTGCTATATTTCTCCCAAAGGCACTTAAGAAAGCTTGTCCAAGTCTAAATCCACAACAGCAGAGCGTGAGAGTCCCTGGTCCACGCCAACCCGCTGCACATATCTCCACTAATCCAAAAAGAAAAAACAAATAAACAGGATGTAGCATTGGAAAATGCTCTCTGAACCAACCCAATTCTTTCAAAACGCCACCTGTAAAACCTCTAACAAAATGTGTCTGGACCCAAGCCAGAGGCACCCTTATTTCTACCTACCATTAAGATAAACAAAATTCCAGTGCAGCAAAGGAATTTGGAGGGTTCCTGGAAATATAGTGAAATAGGATTACTTTGATCCATATGTGGGATTTTCTTGAAGAAAGAGATAGTAAATGCTCAGCAGTTTAATGTGTACCTTGGTGCCCTTCCCCTGCACCTGTTGCAGACTTCTAACGAAACAGCTTTGGGCCACTGAAGGCCACGTCCGGAAGTGTAGGGTGAAGTAGGAAGCGCACTGGCCTCGGTCTGTCGGGAGCCCTGGGCCCAGGCCTGGAGGTGTCACACGTTACTTTTGTCACCTCAGGCCCCTTCCCATCCTCACCTGAGGTGGCTTGGGGCAGCCAGGAAAGAGCTGGGCATTGGTTGGACCATCCGAGTTCCTCGCCACACACTAGCTGTGCGCCTCTGGCACGTGATCTGTGAGATGATTTCGCTAGCTGTGCCTGGAACGTGGCGAAGGTTAGATGGCACTTGATGCGCTTGGCACATGATAATTGTTTTTCCTTTTGTCCTTTTTCATCTGTTCGAATGCGTGATGAAATTATCTGATGCCTAAGAACTCTTTCAGATCAATTTCCTTAGGATTCCAAGTCAGCACAGGTGAGGCCCTGCCTTTGCAAGCATGAATTCAGAGTCCACAGCACCCTCTTGCAGGGAGGTGATGCTGGTGCTGGCCTTGCCTCTCCCGTAGGGACCCACCAGCCTCAGCGTGCACGGGGCCACTTGCTGCCCAGCGCTGCTGGCCGCGACATTGTCCGCACGTGTGGAGCGATGTTTGTAGTCTCGCCTCTGTGGCTTTTATCTTCCAATTTAGAAAACGAATTTCTTGAGGGCAAGACCATGTCTGTCATCTCCTTTGATGCTTCCCTACCCTCACCTAAATTTGGAACCAGCGTGTGCCTGTGTGAGGGAGCCATGTTTGCAGTGCCTGGCTGGTTGGTAAGGAGGTTGACTGGCAGGGAGTTGACGTCAGTGGGTCAGCTTACTGCTCCTGGCTGTGACATCCTCTTGACGCTGGTGGATCCCAGCCCATCAGCACGACTCTCCAAACCCGCGCTGAGCTCAGGCCTGCATTTAGGGCTCACTGACACCCTTGGTGGGGGTGCTCGCCCCTGCCCTCAGGGCTGAAAGCATAGCAGTGCCGATCGGAGCCCAGCCCCTTTGTTAGGATATCAAACCAAACGCACTGTTTCCAGGTAGTAGAGAAGGTGGATGACTCATGAAATACTAACCACTTAGGAATCATCGTCAGGAGCATCTTCCCTTTGTCCCGCTGAGCAGCAGCATCTGGCGGGGACAGAGGAGTGTAATCGCCCGGGAGATTCCAGCTCCCTCATCCGCCCTTTAACTCGCGCCTGTGTCCTCAGGCCTGGCGCAGTCCTGTTTGAGTTCCCACTTTCTGCACACGCCTGACCCGTTTCCTTTCCCCGCCCCGCACTGCCACTTAGAGTATAAAGGGGGTTGATCCTGGGTCCTGTGTGGTGTCGGCGCTTTGTGAATTCACCATAGGGATTCGTTCATCTACTTCTTCATTCAATCAACAGATATTTATTAGTGGGATAATAGCCAATTGCTTTGAACAAAAAGTTTCTCTTTCTAAGCTCATAAATGTGACTACGCCTAGCACAGTGCTGACACATTGAGATGCTTGATACATTTTTTTTGAGACAGGGTCTCACGATGTTGCCCAAACTGGACTTGAACTCCTAGACTCCAGTGACCTTCCACTTCACCCTCCCGAGTGGCTGGGACCACAAGCACATACCATCCTACCCGGCTCCTCGATACATTTTTAGAAAGCAACTGTCAGGGATTTCGACTGGGCTATGTCAAATACTGAAGCCCCTGGGCCAAAATAGATTCATCAGGATGAAACCTCACTGTGTTCTTAAGCAGAAGGCACTGAATGTAAGTTAATCTTTCCTTGATACTCCAAAGCGATCATTTGGAACATCAGTGCTCTAGTGGAATGCTGTAACACCTCTGTTTTGTTGGGGTGTCCAGGGTTGTTTGCACTTACATTAAAGCAGTCCAGCTGTTATCTTCATGAGCTCTGGTGTTTGATTTTTATAGCTTCTCCCCATCCGGGCAGTGAAACAGAGGATGCTTTTTTCTTATTCTGTCAGTATGTCTCTTTGTAATAATCAGCATCTTACATTTAGCACTTTACATATGCGTCATTTTATTATTTAATCCTTACATCAACTCTGCAGGTTAGATAGGATCATTTCCAATTTGTTGATTAAAAGAGAAAACAAACAAACAAAAAACCCCAAACTAATGCCTTTGAGAGCTAAACAACCTGTCAAAGACTGCAGGAGGCAGTGGGACTGGGCTGAGTGTTCTGATTCTGGCCCAGGGCTTGCTCTGTGGCGATACTCTTCCTCTCTGTCGCAACACCCTGATGTCTTTCTGGTTTGGGGCTGGTCATCTGCCACAAAGCTTGCTAACAGTGGGCGTGAAGTGGCTGAGTGAAGGTTTAAGAGGCTGTCCTTTGGAGACAGTGTTTGAGACTGAATGCATGGGCTTTGTGACCTCCCTTTATTTGGCTGTTCACAGACCTTTTTATTCTTTTTCTCTGATGTGTAAGCAAGGAAGATGAATAGCAGATAGGGTTGCCAGATTTAACCAAAAAAGAAACAAAGAAACAGCAGAACAAAGTCAAACATGATGCCTAGCTAGATTTGAATTTCAGAGAAACAACAAATAAAATTTTTTTTATTTATCCCATGCGATTGTTGGGACATACTTACAAAACTTATTTATTGTCTCTGTGAGGGTCAAATTGAGCTGAGTGCTCTCGATTTACTCTGCAGCCCTAACAGCAGAGCTCTGGCTGGACGGGCAGGGTCTGCACTGTAACGACAGCAGTGCCTTCGGTAGGAGGGGGCTGGGAACGTAAATTGGTGAGTTGCAGAATCTATAGTGTTAATTAGATAATGCTTCCTGGAAAGATGGATCTTGACCTGCCGTTTACATGGCAGTAGGGAGATGGCTTGGCAGCTCTCTGGAGAAGGAGCTATTCATATGAAAAAGAACAGCAAACTGGAAGAGGCCATGGCTTAGAGACACATGCACAAACCAAACAAGGGTCAGTTTACTTTGACTGTAAAAGTAAATTACTTTTTGAATATAACAGTATTTCATCTCCTGCCTAAGGTGATGATCAGTTTGGTTACTGTATGAAAATAAAGAAAATGGGCCGCCTCCCTCACGCACTCAAAGTTGATCTGACCGTGATTGTTTGAAAATCTTTGGTTCCTCCAGGCAGAAAATTTAAGTAGAAACCCTGCCTTGAAAATGGAATTAGGTTACTAAAGACAGCTTCTAGGAAGTTCAGAATTTCTTGAAATCTAGGATACCATTTTTCCCCACAATGTGTCCTTGAGATTGCACAGGTCATGCTTTCAAGGCTCGTTGCCACCTGCTATTAGGGAATTTACCTGTGATGGTCCCAGGTAAAGGACATTTGCAGGATAAGTTGAAGGTTGCCAGGCTGTTAACTGGAATGATGCAGCAAAGAAAGGGCCTTGTCCGTGACACCTCCTCCAGGCGCCAGCAGTTCCCAGCCCACTGTCACAGCACCTTCATGGAGGAGCTCTGGGGTCAGGCAGGACCCTGCCTGGTGCCCTTGCCTGAGTCTCTCCCTTCTCTCTCTTCTTGTTTGGGTGTGTTTACATTACAAATCCACAGACTAAGCAACTCTTTTTAAAATTTATATTCAACTCGTGTCTTTGGGTGCTTATCAGACCAAATGCATGTGAAGATGCACAGTCCAAAGCCTCCCTTCTCAGCAGCTTCCTGAGGGCCCTCTGCCTGTCTGAGCCCCACGCACACCCGATGCACAGGTGAGGACTCGGAGGCTGAGGCTTCAGGGATGTGCCGAATGCCCACAGCTGGTGGCAGCAGGGTTGAGAGCGAAGCTCGTTCCTTTTGACTCTAATGCCATGCTCCTACCTGCCTAGCCAAGATAGCCATAACAAGCCAGGGGAGGGTGGCTGGTGTCTGCGGTGGAATTAGATGGTTTAACTCCTGGTTCTTTAAGAAATATTTTCTTTCATGAGTATGTGCTGCCACCCCAAGAGACTAGCCTTGGGGTTTTCCTAGCTTCACAGAAGTGTGGTCATCAATTCCAGCCTTTCCCAAACATCTGTGGCCTAGAAGGGAAGCTGGGAGCCATGCAAGGTCAAGTTCTCTGGTGGTGAGCCCCAGGTCTCTTGGTTTGAGCAAGCTGGAGAGGAAGTGCATGCTCAGTCAGAGGCAGGAGAAAGCCGAGGGGTCCTCTTGTCACCAGTGGGAACCTCTGACGTCCCTTAGAGGGCTCAGTCTCACTGAGAGTAGGATGAGGAGGTCTTTCAAGTGCTTGCAGAGTGTACAGAGGTAAAGGGAGTTTGTGAGCTTCTGGGGGGCATTCAGATGGGGAGCAGTAATGTGGCCCCAGTGCCACCTGCACGCCAGACAGTCACCTCTAGGAGCTGGATCACAGAGAGATCCTGGGCCCTGGAGAAGGGCCGGGGGGGGGGGGAGATTCTTGAGGGGCACAGGGCAGTGGCTCTTCACTAACCAGCTCCCAAGTACTTCAATAGTGTAAGTACTCAGTTAAGTACTAAATGCCTTATTGCACGTAACAACTCAGTAACCTTTACCAATAACCCTAGAAATTAGATTCTGTTAACATCTGCATTTCACAGATGTTGAAATTGAGGCACAGAGTGGATGAGTGACTTTCTTAAATTCTCAGCTAGAAAGTGGCAAGGCCAGATTGGAAGCATCTGCTTGGTGTTGAAGGCTGTACTCTTAATTACGAGGCACTCTAGCTCCTTATGCAAATTGCCCGCTGCTGTCCCTGAGGGTTGGTTGAGGCTGGCCATGAGAAATGGTTCATTCCAAAACGGCAACCCGGAGGTGGTGGAGCAGGTTGGGTTGTATGGTTCGGTCCTGATCATCTGTCCTTGACACCCTAACCAGGAATAAGGTGTGATGTTTATGCACTTGAACCTTCAGGAGTTTTCCATTTTTCCCTGGGCCAAATTCCAAACCTAGGGGCCTGCCCAGCTACATGAACTCCCCACCAATTGCCTCTGATGCCCACCCCGTCTGCAGAGGAGCTCAGGCCGTGTGGTGGCAGTTGGGAGCGGCAAAGCCGTGCTTGAGATGTGCAGCCTCGGAGTCACTGCAGCCGCCTCGGGCCACCATGGAGCCCGGGCTCTCTGGAAACCTTCCCGAGACCTAGCTCCTCCGTCTGTGGGTGGAGCCAAGGAAGGCTGGAGAGTGCATGTGTGTCAGCGTGTCTGTCTGTCGCTGTATGTGTGTCTGTGTGTGTGGGCAGCACTGTGGTCTACCTCTTCCCTAGCCTGGGCCAAGGTCATGTCTGGTAGGTCCTAGAGGAAGTATGTTCCCTGTCTGGGGCTTTGGGACAACGGGCTTACTTCTGTTTAAATTTGGAGCAATAGGATGAGATGTCGGCCTGTGTCAGAAGGCTATGGCCTAGCCAGGCAATCTGTGGCCTCTCCGACCCAGCACAGTGTGCAGCTTGGAACAAGTCATTGGCCCGCCGCACCTGCCTGGGGAACGGCCCCCTTGTCTTCCACCTGACAAAGTGCAAGCTTCGCTGGGGTCAGCAGTGGGTGATGGGAAGGCCTTAAAAGGCAGCATTTAGAAATCAGGAGTCAAATGTGACGTGGACAATAAACCTTGATTTTTGTATATGCTTCAGGCAAGAATACAGAGTCGTGTGCAGACACACACAGTGCAGTGCGTGTGCGGCAGTCAAGTCCTCACCGGCCTCTGAGGCTCTATTGGGAGTGCCGTATCTGAGCTATCCCACCTCCACACCTGCGTCAGTGCTCAGCGTCTCCCTCTTCTCACAGTGCAAGTCCCTGGACCTGCCAGACGCAGGCCGTGTGACCCCTTCCAGTGAGTGGTTATGCCCCTCCTGCAGGGCCTACCCCATCCCGGCCGGTCTCTGGTCTTGTCATTCTTTGCTCCCCTGCGTTCCTCAAGGGCAGAGACCCTCACTACTTGGGGTACTGCAGAGATAGGTGGGCCTGCCACGAGTGCAGCTCATACCCAGACAAGGAGTGAACGGATGGATGTGCCCCGGCTCACCTCCATGCCGATCTGCACTTTCCTGCATCCCCCAGGGAGGAGTGGACCAGGTGCGACTGAGCGGCGCGGCTGCCTGTCTCACAGCCCGTTTGCATGTGAGTGCTGTGTGCCAGCACATCAGCAGAATGCATGGCTTCACTTCATCCTGCAGACCACTCCGTGAACCCTCTGCCGCTGCTTAAGCTTCGCCTTTCTGAAGGGAGATGGGAAGGGAAGTTGGGCTGCACACGTGTGCCTCTGGGGCCACTAGAAAGCTTCCAGAGAGATCCTGAGTGCAGCCAGCTGAGAATCATGGAAGTTAGTGGCTCTGGGCCTGGTGCTCATAGGGTGACCTCCCAGGGCTCAAAGAAGCCCAGAGATAGGAGCGCAGGGCCGTAGGGGCAGATCTCATAGCTCCTGCCTTTGGAATTCCTGGGACGCTTTGCCTTCTGGGACTGTCCCCTGTGCCCTACCCACGTGGCCAGGCCCCGTTCTCTCTTTGCCTGTTTTGTGCCTGAGCTTCTGACACTGGCCCCGACCTGCCCAGAGATGTCCTGGGTCAGCTTCTGTAGGACAAGTGCCCTCCTTGGGAGCAGGTCTCAGATCCAGAGCCTGCCCTGTCTCCCTCCCACCTGCTCCAGGGGGCCGAGCAGATGGCAGGGGGCATCAAACCGCACACTAGATTCCAGCAGGTGGGCTGGGAGGGAGAGGATTTTGCCCTGGGGCTGTTCTCAGGGCTGTTGGAAAGAGCCTTTGGGACCCGCTGAGAGAGACGGTGCCAGCTGGGAACTCTGTGAGGCTTCCAGAGAGAAGCTTGTCCTAGAAATGGAGCGTGGGAGGGCAGGGCTGCTATCAGCGGGATTGCCCCAGCTGGGAGGAACTGGGCAGCACAGGTGAAGCTGCTCCAGGAATGCAGGTGTAGACCCTCTGCCTGCTCAGGGAGAGCAGGCAGTCCTGACCATAAGGATCCAGACCCTTCGAATCCCACGTGCGGGGACTTCCCAGTGGTTTCCAGCCCACAGCTGAGTCACGCAGCTTCTCAGCAACTCCACCAGGTGATCCAAGCGTGTCAGTGATCAGCACGTGTGAGCACCCCTCGCACTGGCGTCCAAGGTGTCTTCTCGCTGAGCCAGGCACTTGGCTCAGGGCTACAAATAGTCTGCTCCAGGGAACAGGGCTCACAAGCTGGTGGGCAAGGATTTCAGGCATGGATTTCATGCTGTCGGCACCAGAAGAAGCACTATATTAAGGCCTGGTTATGTTTAGAGAATGTTTGGCATGCTGAATATAAACTCATGGCTTCTGTCTGCTGCCACACGTTAAGCTTTCTCCCGGAGGGACCCAGAGCGTGGGGCGCCCTGGAGAAGGAGCTGGGAATATCTCGGGGGAAGATTCCTTTCTCAGAAGCCGGGTGGCGTGGGGAAAGCGGCTCCCCAGCCCACTCTGGGCCACTCGGTAGGTGGGGGTGAGGGCAGGTGTGACCCAGTGGTGTCAGCATTCAGGAAAAGGCCTCCTTAGAAGTGAACCCGATTCCTAAATGCTTCCTTCATGGAATTCCCCTTAGAGACAGGCATTAACCGTGAGAATATTATACTTTGGAGTTCACTTAGCCCAGATCAGTGGAGAAAATGGTGTCACCTGACCCACACTGAACTGAGCAATGGTGGCCCCAGAAAAGACTGTGGGTTATCTTACCAAGTCCCTCACCTATCAGATGGGGAAGCAGTGGCCCAAAGGGGGATGATGACCTACTCAAGCTCACACTACCATCCAACACCCAGCCCAGGGTTGCAGGATTGGTGCGCTCAGACAGCATGTTCCCATGGGTTGGAAAAACCTTGCTAGGGTAAAACATAAAAACATCATTAGGATTGAGATGTGACCAGGAGAAAGCTCTGTAGTCCTGTGTGAACTGAGATTTGGTCTGGGAAGTGGTTCCTGCCAGCTTTGGGATATAGAAGCAGTTAGGGCCAGGTTGTAACTGTATGTGACATTTCTAGAGAATATGAGGGAAATTCTTTAATGCTGTGTCAGTTGGAATTATCTAAAGAAGTTGAGAGCAATGGAAGGCTCACATGGAATAGATGTTCTACGAGCCAATGCTTGGCTCTGCCAGGCTGGGGGCATTCTGAGTGGGGATGCAACATGCAGAGGCTGGAAGAGCTCCCGCCCCTCTGCCCTGCTCTCCTCCTCTCTGGAATTCTGGTCCTTGCTTGGCACTGCTGTGGGCGTGCGAGGCGGTGCCGAGACTCAGGAGGAGGCCGGTGGAGGGAGGGAAGAGCTCGGCAGTTGTCCCACAGATACGGCTTTAAATCCCAGCTCTGTGCTTGGAGCTCTGGGTGCTGGAGCTCCTGCAGTTCTGGGGCTCCATCTCGCACCCAGAGCGGGCCTAGGCTAGCGTGTGCAGGCGACGCCTGGCACACAGCGCCCTTTGAGAAGGGCTGTTCGGGTGGTAGGTGCGCAGGGAATCCTGCAAGCGACTGGGCGCTTGGGAATTTGTGATTCACTTAATCTTGGGGAGGAAAGGAGAGCAGTCCTCCATGAATCAGTGCCTGTAGATGTGGTGGTGATAGGACCAGAGAAAGAAATGGAGCAAAGAAAGGGGTTGCCGAAGGGCTCACAGAAGGTTTCAGAATTCCTTTTTGGTTTTCCAGCTAGACATTCATCTTAGGAATCATGCTTGTCCATTCAGTGGCTTGTCTGGGAAACTCTAGTGAGGAAGTGACCCTTTCCTTCTAGCAACACCCTTTTTTGGTGACTAATAAGGCACCCTCGTTGCTGTACCTGCCTTCTCTAGCCACACCGGTGTGAGACCGCAGCCCCCACACGCCACTAGCTGAGGATCCACAGCTGGAGGGATTTCCTTGCTCTTCCCCGGGGTAGGCTGTGGTTGAGTGGTCACGCGATGCCAGACACTGCTGAACGCTTTGCTTCAGAGCAACCTTGTGCGGTAGGACGCCGTGATGATCCCATTTTACAGATGAGGAAGTGGAGACACTAAAGAGGTCGCATAACTTGCCCAAACCCACACAGATAGTCTGCGGCTGTGCTGGGATCTGAGCCAGGCCTTCTGGCTCTAGTGTCCTTGCCCTTAACCACTGAGCCTTCCAGGCAGCAGCGAGAGAAAGACCCAGGGCACGCAGGGGCTGAACCTTCTCGCAGTGTTGGAAACAGGAGTGTACGGTTGTGTGGTCAGTCGTGTCTGTGAGTCGAGTAGCCCAAATGCCCAGTGGCTGGACATCCCTGAAAGGGTTCACAGAGGCTTCCTGCAGGCTCAGCTGTTAAGACTCCCCTTTTCCAGCCCCTGCTCCATTGATAGCTGCTGGGCTCCACCCCATTCAGCAGGCACTCCCACATCCTGGCCCTATAGCCATCCTCCTATTCGACACCAGTGTCTTATGAGTCGGAAGGACTATAGAAGTCACCCAGTTCATTCTTCCACCTGATTCAGGAGTCCCTTTGTGCTGTTCTTGGCAGGACCTGTTGACTCATCCAGGGATGACGGGCCCGTCTGTCATCCTTCAACTGTGAGGCAGCCTTGCTCCGAAACGAAAGCCAAAGGCTTCCTCATAGTGGCTCTGACTACGGGTCCAGCCAGGCCCATGGTCCGTTCCCTCGAGGCCCTGCTGAAGCAGGTGCTGGCGAACGATTTCAGATACTCTAATTGAAGCTTCCCCCCGTGGCCCTGCTGACATTTGGGCATGGATAATTTGTTGGCAGGGGCTGCCTTGTGCATTGTAGGACATTAGCAGCAGCCCTGGCCTCTACCCGCTACATGCCAGTAGAAGTGCCCCCCCCCAGTTGTGACAACCAGGAATGTCTCCAGGTACTGCCAGATGTCCTCTGGGGGAAGAGGGACAAAGTATCCCTGGCTGAGCCACAGCTCTCATTCTGCTTTGCTGGCTGCCCTGCCTCCGATGGCGATGGCATGGGAGACAGAGAACACCTCCCTCCCTTCTCCTCGCTCTGCGGATGCGGCCCAGAGTAATCAAGCCACGTCCTCATGGCCACTTCCTGCCCCAGAGGCGGCCTGGTGGTGTGATGGGCGAGTCACGCACACCCTGGGGCTGTCCCTGCTGTGCCACAGGTGTTGATGTGAGGACTGGGGGAAGATGAGGTTGAAGGAGAGGCGGGTCGTGGAGGGACTGGCTATTTCTAGTGCCTTCTTTCCCACGTATCCTTTCTTGGGAATGTTCTGCAGTGATCATCTCAGTTGGTTTGGCGTCTAAAATGCCACAGCATAGAAAACAGTTCGGGCATTTCTGTCCCAGCCTGGTGTCAGGAGAACGCGCTTCCTCCCTCGGAGGATCTGTGGTTCTGCGGTCCCCAGACTGTCCCTTTCCCACTCCTACCTTCAGACACACGCCACCACCTCTCCACATGCCCTGGGTCCCGACATTGTCCAGCAAGGAAACTGGAGCGAGGAAGGGACATCCCCAGACTCCGGGAAGCTGAGGCAGAAGCCAGGGCCGTGCGGGGCCGCAGTGCCCGCCCCGAGCTCTGGCTGCCTCTGAGAAGTGTCGGTGGAGACGTCTGCCCTCCACCCGAACGCAACACGGTCGCCGTGTCCTCAAAGACACAGGACTCCCCTCCCAAGGGTCCAGTTGACTCTGCAGCAACGCCACAAGAACACAGCCGGTGTGGGGCATCGTCAGGTTTGGTGTCCCAGACCCGCTCTGTGGGCCTTTGGCAAGAGGCCCTCCTGGAGAACAGCACCCCTGCAGCACTGGCCCTCATCCCCGCTTCCCTGCTCAGCTCGTGAAGTCTCCTAGGCTGCCTAAGGTTGTCAGAGATCTATATGGTGAGACCTCAACTGACAGGCTCTCTGGAAATGCAGCTACCCTGTAATTAAATTCTTATGTTAAAAAAAGTCTTCATCAATCATTCAAAATAATCTGCCTGCATTGATGTGCGTGGGTTGCAGGAAGATTCGGTAAAACATGGTTGGGTTTGAAGACCTTCATGAGACGTGCCAGGTGAGTTCTGTCTGGCTGCTGTCATCCCGCCTTTGCCAGTAGTTGCCCATTTCTGCCTTGGAGGGGAGATGCCTGTGACCCCAGGGACCACTGAGTGAGCACAAGATTGTTTGCCAGGAGGAACAGACTCTGTGGCCAGTTGGGTGTCTGGGAAGCAGAACTAGTTCAGGACTAACCTTTCCTGCCTTGTGGCCATGTCACAGACACTGGGGAGGCTGCGTGAATCCCAGTGTTGCCGACCTGTGCAATGGGATGGCGGTATCCACGCCGACTCTCTCAGACAGTGGTGAGGACCACATGAGGCCTGCACGACAAGCGCGCGTTCGGTATAAAGCACACGCGAAAGGACGGCTGGGCTGCTCTTTTAAGGGCCAGAGCCCTTGAAATAGTCTTGGCTGAGCGGCTGCCCCGAGCCGAGGAAGGCATGTGCTGGGGAGGTCACCTGCTGAGCCTGCACAGGGCAGGTCGGATGGCGGGGGTTTCGGGGAGGACCAGATCGCACTGGCTGGGACAGTGAGGGCTGTTGTGCTAGTGTGGGTAGCATCGAGCCACGTCCTGGCAGGTGGGTGGGACACCATGGGGAGAGATGGCCAGCTGTGCAGTGGTACCCCCACCCCCCTGCCTCCTAAGGCGTGGCTCAGGCAGGGGAACAGGCCCCCTTGGTGTGGGGACTTCTGCAGCCCACAGGGCCTGTGGCAGGGTGGGGACGGTGTGTTCTTGGCCTTGTGCTCCTTACCAGTCCATGCCAGGAACACCTCTGCGCTGCTGCCTGGATTGCTCCTCTGGCACACGGCTCTGCCACGCTTAGCACCAGGCCCTGGGAGCGTCTGGGAAGAGGAGGGCTTTGCTCACTCCTCAGGCTCTCGGCAGCACTGGGGCTCCCTGCAGCAGGAGGAGGGGAGGGAGGAGGCTTTCAGGATCTGCTTGAATCAAATCAAAGCCCAACAGCCCCCATGGAGCAGGTGGGCCAGGAACCTCTGCCTCCCATTTGCACTGGGCTCAGGGAGGGTGCTCTGGTTTGGAGGGCTTCCTGGAGGAAGTGGAGCCATGCCTGTGCCTGACCTGGGCAGGATTGGAAGAGGAGGCCGTGGGGGGGTGGGGTGACACACATGCCTGGAGGTTGGGGATCGTGATTAAAAGTGGCCTGGCTGAAGCTGAGCCCTGTGGAGAGGGGGACCACACCTTCCGGTCCCAAATGCTAGGTTACAGGGCTTCGGCGTCATTCTGTCGGCAGTGGGGACGTTCTGAGTGTGGCAGGAAAGGTGGTATAAAGTGCTAGGCATGTTTTGGCATGATTGAGCTGGCAGCTGTCTTCATGGGGGTTAGAGGAAAGAGAGGCTAGAGAGAGACACGCGCCAGGCGATCTTTGCAGGAGCCCAGGAGCCAGGTGCAGATGGTGGGGCTGGAGGGCTACTTCCCAATGCGGTGGGGAGGTTATGGGGGATTGTGGGAAGGGTTGGATGGAATCTGTTTTCCAGAAGCTCCTAACCCAGTGGGAGCCCCACCTTTCTCAGAGGCTCTTTATAGTAAGGCCACCAGAAGCCCCCCACACACACACACCTTCCCCCAGACTGCAGCGCCCTCACGCCCGCTGTTGTTGCCCAGGCCTGTCTCAGGAGCCCAGGCCAAGCGGTGCACGCAGCTCTGTGTCTCCGCCAGTGTCTCCGGGTCGTTCTCCAGCCGCCTGCTTAGTGCTGTGAAAAGCCAAGTCATTCTTTAGAAGAGCGAGCAAACCAGCTAGCCAGGCCGTGCCACGCGGCAGCCAGGAGGGACGCGCTGGAGAAACAGGAGAGTGTTTCTGAGAATCTGGCCAGAGCTGAACCCGATGCCATCTTTGAGACCCAGGAGAGGGAGAATGTGGTCCTGGAACGTGCTTTCCTGGCTGCGCTCGGGGTTGGCAGGAGTGTATGCCCGAGGCTGGCCCTGTGTTGCAGAAGAGGCCAGCAAGGGCCCGTTCCTTTCTGCCAGCCACAGGTGACAGCCCAGCCCTCCTGCCCACAGGGTGGATCACAGTTTGGTTTTTCTGAACACAGCAAAGCGTGTCTGCCACCTGCCTTTGCTTTCCCCCGACACTGCAAGACTAGCTTTGACTTCCCGGGCTGCTGTCTGCCTCCCAGGCTCAGCCCAAGTAAACGTGTCAGAGCTGGTGGCTTCCCCTGACATTAGGTCCTGTTTGGCAAGAAAATCAATATAAGCCAGGTTTGCACCTTGGCAGGCTGAGGGACTTGAAAGAGATGAAGCTCAATCCTGGAGGTGTGGGGTAGGGTGAGGGGTGCACTGACCCAGGGGCTCGACCATTCTGTAAAGATGGGTATCAGACCTGCACAGCAAAGCCATCTCTGTCCCCTTACACCACAATATTTATCCTATTTCCCATGAACTATTGAATGGGAAAGGGTTTTCAACATTGTCAGGTCAGAGCTGTTTTAAGCCTTCATTTGAGACCAAGAGTGGATTAAGCTACAGGATCTGTCCTCCTCCCCAGGGGAGGAGCAGGCTGGTGTTCCCTGGCCGGGACGGCATGGCCACAGCTGCCCGAGGCCCAGGTGCCCCGAGCCCCTAAGACCTCTGGCCTCCGCACACTTCCCGCAACATGGCTGCTCCAGGGCTCAGTTCGGTTGGTGGGTGCCACATTGGCCATTAAATATTCTCACAAGCTCTCTGTAGCTTGCAGTTGTACTAGGAACTGTACAACAAGGGACTGTTGTCCCTTGACACTGGGTCCCTTGACACTGGGTCCTAGTACTTCCCGATGTTGTGCTTTTCCCTTATTAAGACAGAAATACTTGTCTAAACCCCCTTTGCTCTCTTAAGCCCAGCCCAGATGTCTCCTTGTCTATGAATCCTGTCCTGACCACCTGCTTCTTCACCCACGGAACACTTGGTTTATACCTCTTTTGTAGAACCAATGATATCTCCCCTCATGTTACAGCTATGGTTTGCAATGGGGGCAATTTTGTCCCACTAGGGGACATTTGGCAATGTGTGGAGATGGTTTTGGTTGTCACAACTAAAAGGGGTGCTATTGGCATCTGGTGGGTAGAGGCTGGGGACGCTGCTGACCGCCCTGCAGTGCACAGGACAGCCCCCACGCGGATTGCCCAGACAGCGTGTCAGTAGCGCTGCGTGTCTCTGTGGCTGTCTGCCTCCTCCTCTGGGCTCCCGGAAGACAAGAGGCTGCTACTCGTATTTGCCACGACCCATTCCTCCCAGTGCCCCCCACCCCGAACCAGGGTGAGACGTTGCATCCGCTGGACACTCAATGAATGGGGCTGAATTGAATTCATTTAGTTAAATTGAGTCAGATCGAACTGAGCCTGCACTATCCTGCAGATCATCAGGCGGCATGCAGCGGCCCTGTGCGGAGGCTCAGTCTTCGCTTTGCTTCGCCGTCAGGAAGCGTGCAGGGCCAGGGCAGCTGCCTTAGTGGCCTGCACCAGGCTCCTGAGAAGGGAGACACGGGGACTTAGGGACAAGTGTGAAAATCAAAAAGGCTTGTACGTGATGGTTGTGAATAGTTTCGGCTCCTCATTTATCGTGCATCTCAGTGCCACAAGTAGTTTTCTGACCTTCTCATCACCCCAAAAAATAAGTGACCAAAACCCACCACTACCTCGACTGTCTTTCCAGGTAGGCCAGAGAAGCGCAGGACTGCCCGAGTCTGCACGGAGAGGCAGTGCAGCGTGGAGCAGGGCTCAGCGCTCTCACGCTGGAGCCCACAAAGAGGATGTTGCCGCCTTATCTGGTCTTAGGGAAGGGGTGAGGCAGGTGGGTGCGGAAACCTCCCCAGGCCCAGCCCTGCCCTGCCCTGCCAGAGGCCAGCACCTCTCACACCAGCAGTGCATTAGGGGCACTCCGCTGGGGGCATTCTGGTGAGGTAGAAAGAGGCCAGTGACCTGTGTCTGACCACGCCTTGGACACCACGACTAACAGTTGGACCTTGACCTGTGAGCTTGGTCCCTCCTCTGTGAATGGGAGTCAGATTCTCACATGCTTTGGGCAGGGCGGGACCCGTCTGGCTGCCTGTCCCCAGATGTCCTCGGCGCTCTGTCCGAGCTCTCCATTCGCTCCGCCGGCATGCCCATTCCTCAGACAAGACTGCTGGGCACAGAGACTGTTTTGCTTGCCTAGGGCCACACGGCTGGCACACAGCCTGGTGTCACGCTCAGAGCCTTGCCCTGCCCCTCGGAGAACTCTGCTTCATCCTTTCATCCCCTTCATGGGGTCTTTAAACCACAGACCGCTTTCCTGGGTGTTTTTAAGTCATTCTTGCAACTCACACGTGATCCCTGGGCTTTTTATGTTTCGCTTACTGACTTAGAAGCAAAATTGGACAAGATTAGAATGGGGGCTTTCCATCTTTTCAAGATTAGATTTTCTGTTCCATCCAGAATAACCTGCCGTTCCCAGCTATACTCCCTGGTTTCAAGTATGTCTAAAATTACAAGAGAATCACCTCACCTCGAGGCAGCTGGTATTTCTGTTTCCTGGTGAAAGCAGACACTCGAGAGTGGAGCTGCCCAGAACCCAGGGGCGGCTTGCTGGCCGTGCGGGGGCAAATACAGCTGCGTTTTCTTTTCTGGGCCCTCTTAACAGCTGATCTAATTTGGGGCATGTTTTGTTTGGTTCATCTCGTATCAGGAGAGCCTCTTCTTCTCTCCCTAAGTGACATCTCTCTGGAGCCCACAATTCTCTCTTCTCAAGGTGAGCAATCTGCTCTCCAGCTGTTCATAATTACTAATTAGTGAACAAAGAGGCTAACAAAATTAGCTATTGGGCCATGGTTTGGGATTGAACCAAAAGGAGGAGAAAGGCCTTGGTTTATTTTTTCATTTGTTTTTTCCCCTATAAAAAGGAATTACAACAAAACAGACCACAATTCCCCACTGGTGATTCATCACAGTCAAACCTAGAGTGTCTGTACCCAGCATGTGCGCCACTGAAGGAAAGATATGGGGGACTCCTCCCCTCATCAGCAATAGTGGCCCCGTCGGGGTTTCCCAGAGAATGTGCTTCACTTCATCATCCGGTAGAAGGGGCGCCGTTCTCCAGAAGGGTGTGCTCCATCCTGCCCACGCCGGGGAGCTGGCCAGGAGAAGGGTGGCCGCCTCTCCGGTCTGCCGCCTTCTCATTCCCAGTACATCCAGCGTGGCGGGAGACACAGGCTTGCACATGCAGCTGGCATTTCTCGGCGCGTGATTTATGTCATGTCTTTTAAATGTCATTACGACCCTTTCCATTTATTGCACCAAGAGATTGAGGCAAAGCTTTACAGACTTTCTCGTGGACATACCTGGTAAGTGGCAGCACCAGCAGTTAACTGTGGTCTCTAAATTCAGTGTCCATGGTCTTAGGAATTGAAAAATAATAAATGCCAATTTTGTTGGGAAGACAAAAAATAGCATGTAAAAGGGGATTTGAAAAAAAAGAGAAGTGCTAAATTATGAGCTCCTGCGTGTACTTGGCTTCTGGAAGCTGCACAATCCGGGTCACCCACAGAGCGGCGGGCAGTCTGTGGGTGAGCGAACAGCACGCGCCCCACGCGCCGTGCTGTGAGATGGCCTCTGCGGAGATATCTGGAATGTGGCGCCCACTCCCCAGCTTCCCAGTGGAGCCTGCAGCTGTCCTCCTCCCAGGGTGCAGCGAGCACCGTGTGGCCCGAGGCCAAGGCCGGAGCAAGCCCTGCCGCCCTGCTCCCCGCCTTCCGCCGGCCTGTGGAGAAAGTGGGTCTGGGCCGCGTGGCTCTGGTCTCTTTGTGTCCTGCGTTCTCTCGCTTCGTCTTCCTCCCCGCTCCCTCGATGACTTTTCCTGTCGTCCCCCAGAGAAATGTTTGCCTCCCTGAAAAGTCTCCTCCAGCGAATTTCTGCTCACGAGTCACCGCTGCTGTTGTCTCCCGGGGTTACCCATCTCCTCTGCCCCTTCCCTCCACCCCATTCGGCCACCACATGCGGAGCCCTGGGTCGTGGCGGAAGCCAAGGGCAGAGCCGCGGCCGTCCGCCCGGCTCTCGCCCGCAGCCGAGCAAGCGTCCAGACCGCGTTTGCCGGGTCGCGGTGGACGCCACCCTTAGACTTTCTTACGCAACCTGCCCTCTTTCCCAGATTGCTGGGATGCTGCTGCAGGGAGGTTTCCTAAATTATTCCTGTCAAAATAGCCTTCGAATCCTTTTGGAGCAGGAATTTTCTTTTTTTTTAATCTCACAAGACACAAATTGTTCAAGGAAAGAATTGGGAACAAAGACAGCTCGGGAGAAATGGAGAGAACTCGGAGAGCATTGGGAGAAGCCGTGGCCGTGGTCGGCGGGCTGGCGGACGGGCGCGGACGAGAGGTGGCGGGGAGGGCCTGGCGGGGCGGAGCGGGGTCTGGCCCGGCGGCGGGCCTAAGCGTGTGAGCGCCGGGCGGCGGGCGAGCTGGCTCCCACTGCCGCGGAGGAGGGGAGACGCCGGACTGAGAGCCGAGCACCCGCCACGCAGGGTCCGTGGGCGTGGTGGCGGGGCGGTGGCAGGCCCGCCACCACAGGCTGCACCGGGCCAGCCGCAGGGCGCCGGAGCTGCGCCTGTGAGCCCTCCGAGCCCTCGTCCTCACTCGTCACGCACGTGGCGGCCTCCTGGCTTCGAATTTCCAGGAGGGAGGGCCAGAAGTCCGTTGTTTTGTTTTTTGACATTTTTAGAAACAAAGTCCCCAGGGAAAACTCACACCTGACTCACTGAGAACCAAGGGCTGGCCGTGTGGAGAAAGAGAGACACCGCCGCCCGGCTCCTCTGGCCCAGCCACAGGCTCGTGGCAGCGCGGCTCCTCCGCCGAGCCGTGGGAGCCCGGGCCGCTCTGCGTGGCCCGCCCGCGCCCGCAGGCTCGCTCGGAGAGCGTGGGGAGTCAGAGCTGCCGACAGCTCCGAAGAGGACAGAGGCGCTGGGAACAATGCTCGTTGCACGTGGTGTTGTTGCCCAATGCCAAGAGGACCCCCAGAGCCGCCACTGGCCCAAGGAGCCTGGGATGGAGCCGCCCGAGCCCGTGCTCCACGTCAGGCTGCTCTGCCCTCCCGGTCGCAGCTTCTTCTCCGGAAAGGGCCCGGGACCAGGTCCTCTCTGAGGCCCGCCGGCTCTGCCGTCTCTGCCGGCCGTTTGCAGAACCACGGTGTTGACAGGGACCCTAAGGAGCATAAGGCCTAGACTGGCGCAGTGTTTCATACTGAAACACTTCCAACGCAGTGGCTTTTTTCTTTCTACAATCTGATTTGTCTTGGGGAAGTTGGGGTGGTGAGGAGCTGTACCCTGATACACTCATCTCCAGGAAACTCTGTTTGCGTGTGAGCCTGCAGTCCACCACACGGACCACGGACAAGCTTTTCTGCCGGGTGCTGGCAGCACACCAAACCACGGTTCTGTTCTTTGGCCTTGGAGCAGTTCCGTCTGTGCTTCAGTGTGGAGCCCGCAACCAGTGAGGACTGTTCCCGGGGAGAATAGGAATGTTGGGGGCTGGGATAATTATTTAATAGGTTTATTGGGTTTTTTCTGTTGAGTTCTAGATTACAGTGGCATTTTTTTTAAGGAAGCTCCAATGGCAATTATAATATTACTTCTAAGCTTTTGGGAACCAGCCATACCTTGATACTTAAAAAAAATAATGAAAATTTTAGTATAAGATAAATTGCTAGCTGCCTACTCCAGCCTCCTTCCTTAGTAACTGAACCCTGATTTGGGGCACATTGCCACCTAAAATAGTAAATTTTCCACCTGCATGGCCAGGTGAGTTTTGGCAGTGCTAGATGTAAGCTAAAGTACTGTATGCCATAATTTAGAGAAGACTTCTTCCTTTACTCTCCTGCTTCCTGGAATGCAGTTGTAATGGCTGGAGTTCCAGCAGCCACCTTAGACCATAAGATGGAAGCCAAGCACTGAAGATGGCAGCATAGAAGGACGAGGGTCTGAGACTCGATGACCGTGGGGCTGCCATCCCACCAGGACTGTCTCCCTTTGGGCAGCTTTTTCTTGAGATGAAAATAAAGCCACTGTTGTTGCCTGTTCCATTTATGCAGCTGAACCAGACCCTGATGGATCCACAGAGGCTGCAGGTGAGCTGGCGTAGATGGTGAAGGCCGTATCAAAGGCAGTGACGAGCAGGTGGCGCGGCCCGGCTGCCGAGAGCAGCAGACTGCCGCTGTGCCGCGCAGGCAGGGACTCCGGCTTCAAGGTCGGGTGTGCTGTGATGTCCAGCTCTGCCTCTGGCTGGCTGTGACTGTGATCAAGTGATACTCTTTGGCCTCGGTTTCCTCATTTGTAAATTAGAATAATGATCCCCACCTCGCAGGCTGTTCGTAAGTGCTCAGCATCATGTTTCCGAGGTGTCTTGTTTAGCACCTAGCGTGCAGGTATGTAGAAGTAGTGCTGGTGTGTGTGCACACGCACGCTTGTACGTCCAGACTCTGCTACGCTCCGGATGTGTAGACGAATGCAGGGTAGCCCTGCACCGGAGGAGCCTGCAGGCTGCCGGGATGCCTGGGTGTCACACGGTGGGGCCCCGCGTGGAGCTTGTGTGCGTCCACACGCCGTGATGCAGGCCTGGGAGTCTGTCTCGTGCGCAGTCAGAGATGGAAGGGCGCGCTCCAGAGTGAGGCTTCTCGGCCTTGCTTGCGGCCTGCGGCTCGGCGGCCGCCTCTGTCCTTCCTGCCCTGAAGCCTGTCTGTGTCTATGCCCCACCAAGTCCCTCTGCACCCATGGGCCCATCCAGGCTGTTCCCGCCGTTCCTTGACATTTTCACGGGGTTTAAGCCCACACGTGGGGTTCAGGGCTTCGTTTATTCTCCTGCTGGAGTGTGTGTGCGTGTCCTCTCCAGCTAGACTATATTCTTCTTGAAAGCAGAGCCCAGGTCTCGTGGTTTTCTGTGTGGAATATGTGGTGGCTGCTCAGCATGGGCACGGGGAAGCGGAGCTTGACAGGTCGAAGATTGTTTTCTGCGCGCGCCGAGCTCGGCCCCTGCTGCTGTCCGCCGAGCCGCAGGGGTGTGCTGAGGGAGCGGAAGGAGAAAGCAGGGCGAGGGACAGCTCTGCCCAGAGGCGCTCACGCCGCCCCGCCCGACCCTGGCCCACGCGGCGCCAGCTGTGCCAGGCAGACGCGGGGCCCTCCCTCCCCAGGTGTGAGCCAGATGATAAGAGCTGGTTTCTCGCCGAAGGAAACTTCTACATAGCAGAAGGGCCCTCGCCAAGACCCTTCCAGGCTCGCTGTCAGTCATCGGCAGTGATGGCCCGGGGTGAGCAGGGATCGGCAGCAGGGAGTGAACTCCTGAAACCTACACGCTCATGGCTCAGTGCTCCAGGGAGTTCATTACTCTCACCCAGGAGCCAGCCTGGAATCTTCCCCTGGGTCCTGCCCTGTCCTCAGCTGACTCATGGCACTGTCTGTCCCCTGGGTTACCCGCGAGGATCCAGGCGCAGGCGCCTTAGAGGCTTCCTGGTGGTCGGCCTGGCCCTCCCCAGACACCCACCCTGTCTAATCTGGTCATATACCAAGAAAGATCTCAGAAATCACTAGAATGATACTTCCTCCGTCTGTTTCATTTCCGTATTCCTATTTTTATAAATTCCACATCATTTTGACCTGGCTCAACTAATACCGGAGTCCTGTGGTCCCCAGTCCCCGGGGTGTGGCCTGTTAGGAGCTGGCTGCACAGCAGGAGGCGAGTGGCGGCTGGCCAGCGAAGCTGGGCCTGTGTTCACAGCCGCTCCCCGTCACTCGCGTCACCGTCTGAGCTCCGCCTCCTGTCAGATCAGTAGTGGCATAAGATTCTGCATTACAGTGCATTGTATAATTATTTCGTTATCTGTTACAATGTAATAACAATAGAAATAAAGTGCACAATTAATGTAATGTGTTTGAATAGTCCCGAAACCATCTTCTCACCATTGCCCCATCCATGGAAAAATTGTCTTCCATGAAACCAGTCCCTGGTGCCAGGAGGGCTGGGGACCGCTTGTCATAGTCCATTCTAAATGTTTACTAGCCTTTCTAGCAAGACCACTGCGAGCTGTCAGAGGAGATGTGGATTCTCTGCCTCTGTGTGCAGACCTTCCCTCTCCTCCCCATGAGTTCTCCCCAGTCCGCGCAGGTTCTCGGGGGCGGGGGCACATCCACAGAGCCACCCAGGCCTCTCCCTGCCTCCCGTCTTCCTGTGTGCCGGGGAATTTTTTCTTTCTTTCCTCGGGAGGGGATCTCTACATAAGAAGAGCCACGGTGTGTGGGAGGTTGGGGAAGATAACCTGGAAAGTCCTTCCAGCCTCGAGAGGCTTACTTTTCTCGAGTGTCTCGGCGTGAACGATGATGTCTATTCAGGTCTGACGGTATAGGGGTGGAATAAAGAAGGTCTCTGCCTCCCTCGCATGTGAGCTGCCAGTGAAGTACTGAGGCCACCTGAGCAAGAGCTGCAGGTGTGGTTCCAAACTTCCTGGTGGGCCTGGAAGCTGGGAAGCCAGTGCCCTCATGCCCTGGTGCCTGGCCATGACCAGGACTCGGAGCTTTGAGTGCTGGGGTAGCAGAGAGTGTGGACATGTCCTCGGCCTCCTCCAAGGACAGCCCGCACTCATCAGTCAACCATCCCAGTGCCGGGGTCCACCGCGTCGGATGTGGATCTTCAGACCTAAATGAGAGAGAGAGCAGAGTGAAGGCTGATGCCCTCCTTTTAGTTCTTTTTCTTCCATAATTGGTGTGATTTTGAAGGTCTCTAGGTGAATGCATATAAGGACAAAGGAAATAAATGAGAAACATAAATGCAAATGGGAAAATGCAGTTTTCCAGGCGTGTCTGAGAGCTGGCATGCAACTGCAGCCTGGATGGCGGCAGAGAAGCGCACCCTGTTTGAAAGGCACAGCGCCTACAGGGGTGGGAGTGAGACCAGTGTCGTAAGGTCTGCAGTGTTACATAAACCCGCAAACCTGACCATGGCAGCCCAGTGCAGAGAATCAGGAAGGACAGAAAGAGGAACTTGAGTTATGGTATGGAAATGCACCACAGCCTGCCTGTGCAAACAAAGACAGGAATAATGATTTGTTAATACAGTTCATAAAATAGGTGCAGAGTCAAAATAGTCTCATTTTCTGCTAGAATTCTCATTCAGCTACAAGCAGAGCATCTCAGTACATCTTGCCATGGGTGACTAAGAGTTCCAGCTCTCAGAGGGACAGGGGAGCCACAGCGAGGAGGACCGGGCTGGCCCCGGCTCTGAGGAAGAGGGAGAATTAGCAGCAGTGCGGGAGTCTGGAGGAGAGCAGCCAGTCGGTTGAGGGCTCCTCCTCACAAAAGCGGAAAACGCTGTTATACCACACACAACCCATGAATACCTGCAGAGGAGATGTCAGGAAGTATAGAGAAGAAAACAGTCTTGTGTTTCCGTGAGAATCTCTGGATGCCCAGAAGATAGTTCGAGAAGGGCAGAGCAAGCAGAGCCTTGTAGGGAATGCTGAGTACACCACGTGGACCTCTGCAGTGAATTTAAGGGAAAAAGAATGAGGAAGCCTGGGGTCCACGTCCCTGAGAACAGCCAATACGTTACAGAGGACTTGAACACATGCATTTATAGTAGCTACCTGCCTTAAAGGGCTCTAGTCTGTATTGACCAGTTTTGTCCTAAATTGTGAAAGAACCACCTAATATTGTCTTAGGGCTTCTGACAGTGATCTCAGTGAAATTCTGGAACATGTGAAGGGGCCAGAGAAGGAAACATTTTGATTTCCTATAGTCCAGAGACTCTAGATTGATGTTAATCCTTGGCAGACTCTTAGAATATATTCCTTAGAAGATGGCATGTGTCTGCTTTAGAGAGAAATCAGTAATTAAAGAAATATGCCAAATTAAGTAGATTTTCTTTTGTTAGCCCTACATCAAAAGAGTCCTGAAGACAGTGTTGATTTCAGCAAGGCATTTAGAAACACGTATTGTGATTTCTTTGTGGAAAATATGGAGTAATAGGTTAGTAATTGATTGGCCAACACCGGCCAAAAAATGCAGATTAGTGGATTGATGTCAGTTTGGAGAGAGGGCCTGCAGTTCATTGCTGTGGGGCCCAGGCCTAGTCAGCATGTCTGTCATCGGCCTTCATGAAATTGCAAAAAAGAAACATCAAATTTGTTGAAGACACAAAGTTGGGAGAGATGACTAATTCTATGAATAGAAAAAAATATTTACAAAATCTGTACTGGCTTTTTACTTAACACGACAGGAGGTCAAACATGCTGGATATGCTTCCTAAGAACTTCTGAATAAAGTATCATAATATGCCAACAAGTTTAAAACAGACAATCATGCTGTAATTGAAGGAGCAGTGAAGAGCATACATGAAAAAGCGAGTGGAATCACCACTGATGGGTGGATTGAGAGGCACATGCCTGGCCTGCACCCCACATGTCTGCCACTGACAGCCCGAAGAACTGGGTTGTTAAATAAGACGTAATTCAGGCAGAAAAATATCATAAAGATGCATTAAGGTGTGCAAGGTCTCAGAAAATAAAGCACTCGTGTCCTCCTGAGACAATGAATCAGTTAATTTTTAATGTTCCAGGTGACAGAGATGAATCAAAACCAAGGACCTTAAGATGGTATAAAGTGGACCAATGGGGAGCTTGAAACCAATTCAATAGAGCTTGTGCATCATAATCGAGAGCACAGGTTCTGGGACCTGCCAGTGAGTTCCACCTGCTAATTGTTGGTCCATGCAAGAGTTATTTAACCTTTTTGAACCTCACAAAAAAAGTATGATTTCTATAAGGATTAAATAGAGAATATAGGTAAAGTACTCATTGAATTATAACTCTTATCAACCCAATTAATATTATTAATAAAAATAACTATGTTAACTATGGTTACAAAGCAGAAATTAGAATTTATTTTAAAAAATATTTTGAGAAATATATAATAAATTACATATTAATATGAGACTAAATTAATAATGACAAGGAAATAGTAGGTGCTGGAAGAAAGTGGGTATTACACATATTTTTAAAATTACTTATCTTAATGAAGGAACCATGAGTTACAGTTTTGAACTTTGTAATTTATAGAGGTTTAAGTTACATAAATATATAAGGTTAAAAATAATATATATATAATATGTATAATACATATAATAAATATAAAGGTTAAAAATCAGGATTTCTACTTTTAAAACATTGAGAGGCCAAAATAAAGCAATATATACTATATGATACAAAAAAAATGAGAAAATAAACACACAAAAATATCCAGAAACATAAAATGGCAAAAGGTTGAACATATTAACTATGATAAATTATATAAGTGGGTTAAATACATTTATTATTATTATAAAAGTCTAAGACTCACAGATTTAGGTTAAAAAGATAAAATTCATCCATATCTGTGCAGGAGATACCCTAAAAATGAAGTGATACAGAAAGGCCAAAAATAAAATTAATTGATTAAAAAACAGTATAAGAATAGATTTGATAAATGTATCAAGGAGCTTGTGCTATGAAATATATAATTACCTCTGGAAAGTTTAGAAATAAAAATGAAATACAATCAACAAGGAAACATAATGACATACACAAAGGAGATTTTAAGATTAAGAGAATGAATATTATTCATGATTGTATGCTAAGAAATTTGAAAATCTTAATTGCAACTTTCTGAAAAAATTTCAACTTTAGATAATTTGTTCCAAAACACAGAAAAAGATTAAACATTTATTTAGTAAAATGAGCATCATCCTGAAAAGATGTCAGAAAAAAGTTTTTTAGAACAGCCTCACATGTGTACACAGATGAAAAAGAAAAATAACAAAACAAAATTTAATCCAGTAGATTCACAAATATCCAATGAACTAGAGGACTGTTTAATATTGGAAAATTTATTACTATATCATATCACTTCAGTAAGTCAACTAAAGAATGCAGCATACAATAAAATCCAATATCCATTTTAAATAAAACTCTCAGTATACTAGACATAGAATGATAACTAATATGATAAAGAATATTTATCTCAAACCAATAGCAAACATTTGGTGATAAAGCCCTGAATGCATTCCCTGTAGAATCAAGAACTAGAAAGGTATGTGCATTAGAACTATGACTAATTAGCATTATAAAAAGTCTAGTGGATCTAACAAAGCAGGCAATGGAAAGGAAGAGATAAAATTGTCAATATTTGCAAAGAATATGATTATAGTCCTAGAAAATCTAACCAAAAATGGTTAGGATTAATAAAAGTACTGAGAAAGGTGGCTGAATATGACATAAATATTTTAAAAAGTAGCAGTTTTTATGTATCAAAAATGACCAGTTAGAAAATAGAATGGAAAGTAATTCCAATTTGCAACAACTATAAAACTTTTAAAATGTGCTTAGGGAAAATATTCTTAAATACATGGTACTATGTGACAAAATTAAATTTTGCTGAAACACATGGAAGAACAGTTTGAATAAATGAAAACATGTCATATTTTTATAGGAAAGACAGAATATTATCAAGATGCCAAATCTTTCCAAATTAATTCATAACTTAAAAAAATCCCAACCAAAAGCCCAGAGTGTGTGTGTGTTTGTTTTTTGTTTTGTTTTTTTGGTTGGTTGGGTGGTTTTGCTGGGGAGTGGGAAGGAGGAGTAGACTTGGCAAAAATAATTCTAGAGTTTATCAGGAAGAGTAAATAGGCAGAATTTACCAAGAAACAATGCAAAGCGTGGAGGAAAAGGTCTTCGAAGTGCTCTGTCCTAATGTTATAGTTGGGCAGGGCGGCACCGGCAAAGGGATTGGGATGGAGCAATAAAACAGGACACCCAGGAGACAAACTCTAGTCATAGTGTTTGCTGGTGTACAGAAAAAAGTTTTTGAAAAGCAATGTGTTCAAATTCACCTGTGTGTAATATCGCCGTTTTAACAGGGGAAGGCAAGAGCCATAGATAATGGCATAATTGAAGGCAGAGGAAAATTTTCATCATTTGTGTGTCGTCAGCGTAGCATATACTGCATACTAGAAAACATAATCTGTTTCTCGTACAAAATCAGTTTAAAATTATCTCCAATTCATGTATAGCAAAAAGAACTTAAAATGCGTCTTAAAGAACGAAGTTAAGTGTGTCTTAGGTGCGTGTGTGGCTCATGGCAACCTGTGACGCGCTGAGGGAGGCAATAAAGTTCTGTGGAAGGCGGTCAGGCCAGGGGCTGGGTTACTAAGTAGTTGGAAAGAAAAAAACTTCACTTACCTACCTTATACATTTAGCTAAAATGAATTATAGACGGATTATAGAGTGAAATGTAAAATAGTAAACCATAAGAATTGGGGGAAAAATGAGTATTTGCTCTCAGAATTAAAAAGGGCTTTTTAAACATAAAAGTATGGAAAAAAGCACAAAGGGAAAGATTAAGAGATTCAACTTGGCTGAGCGTGGTGGCTCATGCCTGTATTCCTGGGAGGCCAAGGCGGGTGGTGGGGGGTCGCTCGAGCTCAGGAGTTTGAGACCAGCTGGAGCAAGATCAAGACCCCATCTCTACTAAAAATAGAAAAAATTAGCCGGGCATGGTGGCGCATGCCTGTAGTCCCACCTACTGGAGAGGCAGAGGCAGGAGGATCACTTGAGCCCAGGAGTTGGAGGTTCCTGTGAGCTGTGATGACCCCACGGCACTCTAGCCCAGGCAACAAAGCGAGACTCTGTCTGAAATAAAAAAAAAAAAAAGAGAGAGAGCAATATTCAACTCATAAAAATATAAAACTTTTATACACAGGAAAATTATAGAAAATTTTGAAAAGCAAATAGAAACTGGGAAAATTTTTATTTAGAAAGATGTTAGATACAGGGTCAGTATTACAGCTGTGTAAGGAGATCTTATAAATCAATAAGAGAAGCACATGAACAGATTTATTCACAAAATGTAAACTACTTATTGGTCAAGACATATATTTTTAAAATCAGCCTCACTAGTAGAAGAGAAATAGAAATTAAAACAAGGTGTCATTTTTCACTTATTAAATTGACAGATTTTTTTTGAAACATTAACAAAAGTGTGGTGAAACAGGCTCTCATATACTATGGTAGAAAGAGAAAAAAATTATAACCTTTCTAGAAACAATTTAGCAATATGTATCAAGGTCTTTGAAATGTTTATACCCTTTTACCAGTAATTTTCCTTCTAGGAATCTGGGCTAAGAAAATAATTAGACGAAGATTAATACTTATGTACAGTGATGTTCACTGCAGCATTATGTATAACCGGAAAGAAAATTGGAGAGAACCAAACATCATAGGGGAATATTTAAATAAATCGTGTTATAATTCATATGATGAGCTAACACAAGTTGTATTCTTGAAACTGACAAGTTGAAATGCTCATTTTACATTAATAGTAGGATATAAAACATATGGACAGCATATGAATCTGAACAAAGTCTAAAAGGAAAATAAATATGCATAGTATCACATTTTCTGTACAGTATACAAATAAAGTCAATAGTATATGAATAAAAATTCTGGACCAAAACTAACGAGGTAAATTTATTATTAGAAATGTAAAGTTATGAGCTCAGGCTCAAAAAATAGAAGTGAAAGAGGACTGACTTAGGTATTGCATTTATGAAAAAGACCAGGAGGATTTTGCTGCCCTGGGTGTGGTGTTGTGACCGTGACCAGAGCCGTGTGGGCTGCCTTGGTGGCTCACTGCACGCTGTGTTCTGCGCAGGTCAGGTGCCTCTGGGCCATTGCTTCCCCTGTTTCCAAAGGATCAAGGGGAGTCCTAATCTCAGTTGGTCGCATCCAGGGAGGGAGCCCAGGGGAACCATCTGAATCCCTGTTGTGTCAGGAACTGCAGAGCAGTCTAGGGATATTTTACCTGGACGGGAGGCTATTTACAAGCATTGTAATAGCCAGTTTCTAATACATGAAGGGCTGTCATGAGGATGAAAAATAGACTGATTCTGAGTGGCTTTGTGAAGCAGATCCAGTTCTTGGGTAGAAGTTAAAGGGAGGCGGATTTTAGAACCATGTAAGATGCAGTCAAGTGTTCATCTTGCAAAATGATTCAAGATGGGGCAAAAAGCATCCTTAAGGCATGATGACGAGAAGCTTCACTAGACAGAAATGGACTAGAAGACATCAGAGGACCCTTCCAGCTGTGAGATTCTGTATCCCATCCATGACTAACAGGAGGCCTAGGTCAGGCAGGAAAAAAGCATTGAAGTCTGCACAGACTGTTGAGGCCAGTGGGTTTCAACCTTTACTTTGCATCAGAAGCACATAACAAGCTTGTTAAAACTCAGGTGGCTGAGCCCCACCCCAAAGTTTCTGATTCTGCAGGTCTGTTGGAAGTGGGAGACAGAACCTGCATTCCTAACAAGCTCCTCGGTGCTGCTGCCGCTGCTCCAGGGATCACAGTTTGGGAACCACTGCCTTATGTCAATAGCAAGAAATAGGGAGATTTTCTTAAGCCTGTCGCTTAATGATATAGAAAGCTCAGCAATAGTATGTGGCACGTGGGAGACACATTCTAAGGGAGAACCGCCTTTCTCTTCTCAAACTCTGGGTCAGTGTTGTTGAGATTTGTAGAATTAAAGTACAGACTGTTTGTAGGTCTGTTCTTTCTGAGTCCACATTTCTGCACTGATGGCAGGACAGCCCTACCACAAGGCCAAATTGATGCTCTAAGGGGACTGGTGCAATAGTTCCCCTCTGTCATCTTTTAGCTGCTTCTAGATGGTGGGGAAGTTCATTGTCACTTAGAAATTTGTGAAGGAATAGAGTATTGGTCTTGAGCTTCAGAATGGCCCATAATTGGCTTTGGTGGGTTTTGTTTTGTCGTTTGTTTGTTTATTGTTTGTTTTACTTGATCCTGGAAGGAAGCCTTCCTCATTAAAACACCTTGTTGTGATTACAGCAATAGTTTATGATATGGAAAACCACAGATGGGTCCCCAAAGTTTGACGATGTCCCTGATGTCTCAAAGTAACTCTAATGAAGATGCCCGGCCCCTGTGATTGTCTCCAAAGTAAGCTTCATTCATTTTTCAGCCAACAGATTTAGGAAAATATCTGCACACAGCCTTCCCCACATCCTCTCCTCACCTCCTGCTGCTCTCTTCCCAAGCTCACTGTGTGGAGTGTGAGCACACTGTGTGCTTAACACACTTCCGAGTCCGTTGCCATGGCGCTGGGAAGGAATGTGGTTCCTATAGCAACATCGGGTTGTCTTGTTGCACCTTACACCACAGGCAGATCTCAAGCAGGGGCTTCTTTGATCTCCAGTTAATCCAGGAGAGATGGGCGTGTGTAGTACTGAAAAATGTTGCATTCTCCCGCAGCCCACCCAGTCCTTCCTGCCTGCCACCAGCTCCCATGTCACCAAATGACAGTAATAATACCTTCATGCTCCCTTTCTTTGGCAACCTACAAAAATAAACCAGAGTATTACTTCAGCCTCTTTGTCAGATTAAGATACAGTTTTGAGGGTCAATTCCTGTCTCCCCCTTTCCAAGTCCAGTCCACACAGTGGCATGCCGTTGCCCCTCGAGGCCTGTCTGGCAGGACCCAGGCCGGCCAGTGGTGGCAGCTGTCTGAGCAGGCCTGAGAGGGCCGTGCTTTCTGCAGGAAGCCTCCCTCCAGGGGCGGTTAGCACGGTGGCCGTGGATGCAGGAGCAGCCGCAGGAGGGCAGCAAGGCCAGTGTGAAGAGCCTCGGCGGCAAGCCGTGCAGACAAGTGGAGGGTGCCAGCCCTCTGTGTTTTAAGTGGGAGTGGCCTATGGCTCCGGGTCACGTTCATGGTCTTTTCTGTGCCAGGAGAAGTGACATTGACCCATGTCATTACCAAGAGGAAAGCATCTCGCTGGTCTTTAAAGACCTTCAGTGAAGGAGGGTCCGTGATTTCCCCCATGCCTTTATTCGATGCCTTACCGTTTTCCTTGTGGAAAACATTCTTACGAATTTCTGCTTATTGTACTTATGATCACTTATTTATTCGGCAAATGTACACTGAGTATCTCTATGTGCTGGGCTGTGTTCTAGACCCCCGCGCACTGACTAGCACGGACAGGGCTTCTCCTCTCCAGGCACCTACATTCCCCTGGGGGAATGGACGACAAGCACAGGACGGGAAATACCAGAAGCATGAACATCAAGAGGGTGACTCAATGGAGGGTCTGGGGAGGGTGCGAGGTGTGTGGTCAGCCGAGGTCTCTGGAGGTGACACCAGGGCTGACCGCAGCAAGGAGCCTGCCCTGGGACCAGCTGGAGAAGGGCATCTGGGTGGAACGTGCAGGCCAGGGTGGCACGTCCTGGGCAGAGCCATCACCCTTCTCTCCAGAATTAATAAACTCACCCTGTCTTTCTTCTCTTGTGCAGGGTGAACTTTGTTATGCCCACCTTCAGGGGACATTGTGAATTCCAGAGCCAGCAGGGTCTTGATTTCCAAATCTAGTCCTCATTTTACAGATGAGAAAACTCAGTTGCCAAACTGGTAAAGTAACCCAGCTAGTCGCAACACAGCTGGTTGGGCTGGGCCTCTGATGCTGGACTGCAGCCCCCACCCTGCCACCTCTCGGCCCTCCCCAGACTCCCAGACGAGGGGTCTGCCATGTGCACTTTTACTTACCAGCACTCGTTTTTATTTTCTCCTCCTTTTCTGGTTAATCATCTCTGCCTTCCTCTGGGTCATGCTGATCTTCCCTGGTATGCTGGAATTTTCTAATAGTAGAATGTTGATTTCAGTGTGTGCGAAATTTGGCCATCAGTTTTGGTTAAACTGAAGTTTTTATTGTAGTAGCAATTGTCATTTTTAGCATTTTCTGCTTTTGTGATTGGGGCCATCCTAAATTCTTCATGCCTTCCTAAGCCCTGCTTATTTTCCCATGGCTAGGAACTGGGTGCCAGGCTGACATGCCAGAGAGCGGCCAGAGCATGGCTATCGAGACCATCAACCCTCTGCCTCCCACAGTAGGGTGTTGCAGTCCATGCCACCTTGCCCTCTGTGGGCCAGGGTGTAGGACAGGGACTCAGCCAGGGTGGTTTTCCATGCCATGGCCTTGACAAAAGGCCTCGGCCCCTCTGGCTCACGCTTATGCTCATGTATAGGCTCTTACCAGTGTGGACTGTCCTCCTTGCCCTCTGTGCTCTCCAGAGTGGGCCCCTTACCCATTCATCTGGCAGACAGAGAATACTAATAGCAGGTAGTAACCACAGCAGCAGGGATGACACATTAGTACTAGGTGATAAACCATCTCCAGTCAACATTAGCCCTGCTGCATCCAACCAGTACAACTGGGAAAGCAAATATCAAGGTTGAAACTCGTTTTTTCAATCTCAAAGTCACGCATCCACTAAAAGCTGAATGCTTTGGGGAATTGGGTAGTTCCACATCTGGATCCCTGGCAGGAGAGCCTCAGAGTTTGGCAGTGTCATCTGGGATAGTAATAAAGTACTTCCAATGACAGTCTATGCCTTAATCTTTACAAAATCTCTTCTGGAGATAAGATTATCACCCCAATTTTCAAACAGGGAAACAAGGTGAGAGAGGGTCAGTGGTTAACCCAAGGCCAGTGGGCTAGGGAAAGTCAGAGCTGAAACAGGAACCTGAGTCCAGGGCTCACTTCTCACCTGCTGCCCTTCCTTCCTGGCAGTGGACATTTCTGTGCTGAGCAGCCACCAAGGAAACAGCATGGCCAAGACCCTGCAGAAGAAGGGTGGTGTCTTCCCAGAGCTCTCAGCGGGGCAGGTTGCACTGAGGCCTGCAGGGTATGGGTGGGCTGGGCTTGGGGGACTGCCCGGCATGGCGCTCTGGAGATACATGTTCTGGGTCTGGGTTTGGGTGTGGCTCAGACCCCAACCCCAGCAGCACCATTTGCCCATCGTTTTCCATAAGCAGTCTAAGCCTTAGCTTTCTTACTACAAAGTGAAGGTGCTGGACTAGAGGTCTTCAAGGTCACATTCACTGATATTCCATGAATTACAACGGTCTTCATTAATGATCAGATGTTTTCTTTTTGAGGTGTTTTCAACTTCCCATTTATAGTCAACATTGAAGTTGTCACCTGTGGGTTTTCCAGGCCCCTGCTGTCTATCCTATCCATACATCACCCTCTAAGGATGCTTTTTATTATTGTTGGTGTTATTTTTAAATTGATTCCTTGTCTTAGTATATATTTTTAATGTGTCAAGTTAGGGACAGTGCCTTTCTGACAGTGGTGATGTAATCAGCTAAGAGTCCTTAGCACTGGGACTAAGGTAGAGCTCACAGGTAACTCAGACTGGACTGCTCACAGGTAACCCCGGAGCTCACAGGTAACTCAGACTGGACTGCTCACAGGTAACCCCGGAGCTTACAGGTAACTCAGACTGGACTGCTCACAGGTAACCCCGGAGCTCACAGGTAACTCAGACTGGACTGCTCACAGGTAACCCCGGAGCTCACAGGTAACTCAGACTGGACTGCTCACAGGTAACCCCGGAGCTCACAGGTAACTCAGACTGGACTGCTCACAGGTAACCCCGGAGCTCACAGGTAACTCAGACTAGACTGCAAAGTTGAGGTGCAGGCCAGGCCACTGCATGGAAAGCTGTCTTCTCTCCCACGGATGAAACAAGTCAGGACCTTCTCACATGGGAGCATCATCAAAGACTAAGCCAGCCAAGACACTGTCAGAGAAGAACCAAATAGCCAGGCAAGCACATCAGGAGGGGCGGGAGACCACGCCCGGCACCCAGCAAGGGGCCTGGCACTGGCGGGTGCTGGAGCAACATTGGCTGAATTGCCCTCATTGCAGAGTTGCCCATTAATTCCCAACCGTTGCTTGGGGAAGTGGTCTCTTTCCTGCCATCAGAAAGCCCTCTACCGCAGAGGGCCCTGGATCAGACATCCAGCTCAGAGCTCCAGCTTTGTGTCCTGCTGTGTGGCATTGAGTGAGTCACTGAGCCCTGAGCCCCCGGGCCTGGAGAGCAAGGGGGAAACAGCAGAGGTATAGCCTCACCCACCTTCGTCTCCCCGCACATGGCACGGTGGGCATTGATTAGGTTCTCAGCAAAAAATGAGTGGGCGGTTGGATAGATGAACAGCTGGGCAGACAGATGGACAAACAAATGTACAGGGACTGTTCTGGGAGCTGCTGATGACGATAAGCTTTGCTTCCTTTGAAAGGGTTGCCATACCTTTTTGTGACAGACCAGGGGGTCGTGCTTTGCTGTGTTCATCTGCCCAAAGGAGCCCTCTCCCTTGGGGATGTGTGTGAAGGACAAGACCAACCCAGGAGCATGCAGGCACGGAGCTCCAACTGGGCTAAAGGGTCCTATATCCAGGACTAGCAGAGCTGTCGGGCACACCTGTCTACAGGGAAGGCCCCGCCTCCACCTCCACCCGTTCAGCAGAGACAGTGAGTGGCAGGCCCGGCCTGCAAAGCCTCCCAGCCTGCACCAGCGCAGCAGGCTGGCTCCCTGCCTGCCTGCCTGGAGATGGATGACAGTAATCACAGAGAAGATAATCTGGCCTTTTCTGCAGGCCCACCTGCTGCTGCTGTTGACACTTCTGAGCTCTGCTGCCATCCTCCGCAGGGGTGGAGCCTGCATCTTGGCAGCCCTTGGGTAATAATTAGGGGTGGGGCAGCTCCCCAGCTGGTGTGGTATTTGAGGAGGGGCCTGGAGGAGAAGGGAGGGCTGGGACCCTGCCAACAAAAGGAGGAATTAGATGGGCCGTACTGGGAACCCATAGACAGTACTCAGATGCCGGGATTAGCTATGCCGGAGAAGCAGGGCCTTGGTGAGGGCCCAGGCCTCTCCCTTCCCGGTCCCGCTCAGTTCGTGAGCACGACTTACTCTGGCCAGGTTGGGAGGACTCTCAGCAGAGCCACTGAGATGTGGCGTTACCATGCCTAAGTTTAGGAGCCAGGCCCAGGGCCCTCATGCAGTATGAGGACAAACATGGTGACAAAAGACAAATGGGCCAGGCTGCAACAGCGTGGCTCCATCCATGACCCGTGAACTTCTCGTCTGGCCCAGCCTTGCAGCGCCTGCCCGCATCTGCAGGCCGTCAGCTGGCGTGGCCGGCCCTCGGGCAGGGGATTCAGGGCGTGTCTCCTTCTCCATGGGCATCGTTCACACTGCCTTCTCTGCAGCGGGAGACAGCAGGGACACTGAAAAGACACCCCACCTGCTCACCGAGCCGCGGGTGCTCTGCACTGAGCACGCGCTGTGCCCTGTGTCTCGTGCAGTCCACACCACGTCCCCTTCGTACAGCCGAGGACAGTGGCGTTCACAAGCCTTGCATGGCCAGCCCAAGTTCACACGGTTAAAGAGGAGGAGGAAGGATGCAAAGCCAGTCCGTCTGGCGCCCAGAGCCCTTTCTGTTTCTCCGTGCGATCCCGTAGAGATGGGCCGAGGCCTCCCTCTGTCCCGCTGGAGAGCTTCCTGTCTGTCCCCCACGGGAAAATGCGTGGGAGAAGTCCTGAGGCCTCCAAGTGGGCTTCCAGGCACAGGAGCTGAGTGAATTAGACTTGCTGAGCAACCTGGCGGTCTCCAGCCAGACAGGGTGGAGAGGAACGAGGTGAAGAGTGTCATCCTGAGCAGAGCTGAGCTGTGCCTTCTGTTCTGCCGAAGGCCCACTGAAATCACTTGCCCTTCTTTGGACTTCAGGTTCTTCCAGTAATAATGACGATAGAAGCTAGAAAGAATACAATTAAGAATCACAGCTCAGTAACTCCTTGGGCCTAAGCGAAGCATCGGGTCTTGTGAGTGGGTTCTAGAGGCAGAAACGGCCTCAGAAACACAAGTGGGAACGTAGATGCAACTCCCAGCAGGATTCCGGCTTCCCGGGGCACACAGGCCCTTCTGTGCAGGCTGGCGGGAGTGCCCCGTGCCTCCCACAGAGCCACCCATCTTCACTACTCACGTGCCGTTGAATTGTCAAGCATAAGCATGTTTACACCAGCCAGTGTAGATGGGGTCTACAAAGGACAGGCCGTGGGAGCTATCTGCCCTGTATGGGCAGTAGCTGGTATGCTGTCCATGGGATTTGAAAACAATTATAAAACCTAGAAAAAGTTGGTCTTCTTTTTATTGTCATCTTGCCCTGGCAGTTCTAGGTAATGTCAGTGATAAAATCCTGGGGCAGAACGCTCCCCACCCAGCATGTTGCACGCTGCGAATCTGCATTGCCCTGGCCGGTTGTTTGCTTGGTTGTTCTTGGTTGGTTGGTTAGGGTTAGTTGGTTTTTTTTCATTTGTCTTCCTGGTCAATTCCATGTTTACTACACAAATTTAGTTTTCTTTTTTGTGGTTATATTTAGCAAACTACCTAAAGAATGGTGAGAAACTGCAGGAGGGAAGGACAACAGTGAGAAAAATACTGTTTTCCTCTTTTATTGTTTACTTATAAATGTCACAGAAATATTTCAGTTCATTTTGGGTTTTGTAAAGTGCTTTTTTTAACCCAGGCCTAAATCAGAGGCCTCTCTTGGCAATGTCCCCTTGACAGAGCTGGGGGAGGCTGGCGTGGCAGGGTGCTCGGAGCTGTAGCGGTGCTCATACTGTACAATTTTCTGGGTCCTGACTGATAAATTATCGTGCGTCTTCCGCGTGCTCTGACATGCAATACAATTTGTCTGCGTAGCAGTGATGATAGGCTGTCCTGGGCTAATAATCATGAGCCCTTTATTTAGCTCCTTCAGCCTTTTAGAGAAATTTTAAGTAACCGTTCACATCCCTTTATCAGTTTTCTCTTCCACATTTCAGCATAAGTGGAAAAAGCTTTTAACCTTGAGAATTTTACTCACCCGGGGCTGGGGGCAAGGAAGAAGCCGTATTGTTAAAAGCATAAAGGAAGTGGGAGGATCTTGACACTCAGGCTAGGATGGCATATTCCAGGCCTGCCTCAGAGGAGCATGAGGTTGCCCAGGTGGTAGAGACAGTCCGTCCACCCTTGTTTTTACTGGCGAGGAAGGCAAACCTGAGAGGTGAGTGGCAGCCCAAGGTCCCGTGGTGCGTCCGCAGCAGAGTTGCCTGGCCCGTTTCCCCAAGCTGCTCCTCTCTCGCCCCTCACCACCTCTGGAGTTCATGTCCTGTGGCTTCCACTTAAAATGCTCTGCGGTGACACGGGCCCCTCCCCTGTCACAGAGCCCTCCGCGATGCCATGCTGTCCCTGGGCCTTGGTCCCCTGGTTCCCGCCCCCACCCAAGTGACGGTCAGGGCAGTTTAAGCAGATGTTAAACACTCTGCCCCAGTGGCTGAGTGTCCCTTGCACACTTCTTTGCGTCCAAGATACTGGTGGTAGATTGTGTACTCTGGAAGACAGATGCTGTCTCTATATAAATTGCATTGTGTAGCATCTGTGTAGTGTGACCCTACCTTGTGCAAAACAGCCTTTGACGCTTGCATGTCATTGACACTTTGGGGCTGGGTTTGCAAGCCTTAACACGGAGCCGGCCTGTTTCTTCATAGGCGCAATGCTTGCAATCTGGGTAACAGAAAAGCAGCTCCTGGACAATGCTCTTGTGATTCAAATATAGCTTCCGAAAGATTGGAACAGCAGCAAGAGGGCATGCAGTCATTCGACCTCTGCATTTTGATGGCAGCAGTGATGGTGGAACTGGTTGTTCTCTACTTGATCATTCTCTACTTGGTCATACTCAGCTGACTTTTTTCACCCTCTGGAAGCCTTGTCCTGACCTTTTCTGATAAACTGGACCTTGAATAGTTTGGTTAGAGTCCAGGCATCTGGGGCAGCTTCCAGCAGATCGTCCTGTTCCGGTGCAGCCCTGATCATTTTATCTGCAACCGAGCGCCCAGGGGCTTCCGGCGGGGAACTCTTTCACACAGCAGCCTCACCTGCAGACTCTTCAGCCCCAAGGAAAGATGTTGTTCCTTTTCTGCATAAGAAATGCCCTTGCTGCAGAGGAATTTGTCCAAGTGGGTATCACAAAGGTTTGTCCTGGGCTGAAGGCTGGCACAAAAGGGCTCTGCCAGTGAGCAGTATTAGAATTAAAGACATAATAATACTAATTAACTTTCCCATGCCTGTACTCTCTGCATTTAATATTTGTGTAGAGATAAAGTCTTAAAAACAAGACCAGCCTCTGTGGGAGCCCTGTTTGAAGGGGGTGGGGCAGTGTCCTCATTACAGCAAGTAGGATGGATGGTGTTCTAAGGCAGGAGCACATCCCCAAGGATAACCTGCAGAAGGTACGGCCCCCTTCTGAGCCAGGCTTGTGTGCTTTCTCCTGGCAGAGTGTGGGATGGGGAGGGGGACTAAGGTATGTGAAAAAGAGAAGCAATTTCTTTGCAAGGTCCAAGTCCTTGGCCATCTGCCTTCCTGGGCTTGCTGTGAACCGTGCAGCAGAGACACTGAGCCTGGCTGCCTGTAGTTGTGGGAAAGCCCCTCACTTCTCTGGCCTCAGTTTTGTCATTCGTGAATGAACGAAGGGTGGTTAGATAAAAAATTTTAACCTGGACAGGCTTCAAAGAATCTTTGAAGTTTTGAAATTATATGCAAAATGTGAGTGCACTCGAGGCATTTTTGAGGAGCTGCAAGTTGTTTGCCTGCGATTCTCAGAGGCCCCTGAGCCAAAGGTTAGGGGCCACCGAAGGAGATGCTCCCCAGGGATCCATCTTGCTCTTTCAGTCAGCGATTTGAGAGATGCCACACCTAATGCATTTTGTCAGCTCTGTCTCACTCAGCGTTAGGGTTGTGGAGATAGATGATGGACACTTGTGTCAGAAATGCCCTATAAATTAGCCGCTTTGAAAGAGTTGACCAAGTAGCCTCCCAGGAATGTCCCACGTGTGGCTCTGGTGTTCCCGCCTTACCTGCAACAGCTCTGGGAAGCGTGGCTGCCCCTTCCCCAGATTCTTCTCCACGTAAGACCCCTGCAGGGGGTATCAGTTCTAGGACTAACACTGACAACCATCTCCACTACTGGCAGCCTCGCTGGTTTCCTTGTAGTGGAGAGCTGAGCCGGTCTCCCGTGCTGGCTCTCCTCCCATCCCCCCTACCCTAGGCTTCACATCCCATAGCTGCCACTCAGACAGAATGACCTGCAGCATGATGGGCAGCATTTCTCATTTGGATTTTACTGGTAAAATTAGTAGCGATGAGTTTGACTATTGGGAATGCTCAAGAAAATCTCCCAGAGTACTAGGCGGTATCCCAGGAGAAAATAGAAACAACTCTATTTGAGAATTGGAGCATCTGGGAGAATTCTGGGGGCCTAATTCCCAGGACTACCAAGACTCAGAAAACCCCTCTCAATGCAAGAGCTGTATCCAGCCAGGTGCAGATAGGTTCCCCTCTGTTTGTTTTTCCAAACATTCCCTTGCTCTAATCATGAGTTCTTAACCTGGAGTTTAAGGGGTCTATGGATAGGATTTCAAAGAGTCCATGAACTTGGATGGGAAAATGATTGATCTTTATTTTTATAGACCTCCCACTGAAATTGATCATGTTATTCCTTTGCAGATATAGGCAGCACACCATGTTCCTATTCGCAGTTTCTGTGGCTTTGCACACTGTTAGAAACCATGGATATTTCCATATCACAGTAGGATGATTGCAGATATCTCAAAAGTATTATTTGCTCCCCAAATTTCAGTAGTCCACTAGATTTTGTTACTTACTATATTAAAAGAAGCATGTATATTTTTATATTACAAACTTATCTTTTAAATATTTTTGGTAACTGTATTTCAACATAATTGGTTTTACTTACAATCCTTTATTTCCATTTAAGAATATTATTCTGAGAAGGGATTCCCAGGTGTCACCAGAACCACCAAAGGTGTCAGAGCACAAAAGGGTTATGAACCCCTCTCTAAATCGACAGTTCGTGTTTCAATCTCGTGCTGCTCACGTCTGACCTCAGGCTAGGCGCCTTACGTGGGGCTCGTGGAAGTGAGAGGCAGGACTCTGAGAGCCGTAGCAGCCAGCGTTGTGTGTGCTGAGGGTTGAAACCAGTCACATGCCCTGACCGGGCAGATCCCAGAGCGTGCTGTGCTCTGGGCACCCTTTCACCTCCTCGTTAAACAGGAAAACAACACATGAATATTTGAGGAGAACTTGAGTCCATATGGACTGGCTGACCCAGAATAGGGCTCCTTAGAAAGCTCACCCTTTCAGCTGTTCATTAGAGTCCCAGGGAAGGAGGGAAGCTTTGGCATTAATCACAGGGATCACAGCTGGGGAGTGGCCGAGGTGGGAGGGCGGTATACCAGAACGGTTAGGGTCACACACTCTGGAGCCAGCCACAACCAGTTTGCAATTCTGCATTCAAGTCCCAGCACCATCACTGGCAAACTGTGTGACCCAGACAAGTGGTTTAATCAACTTTCTTATCCATAACATGGGTTAGCAAGCTGTGTAGGCATGCTTGGCTTATCATAAGCACTCAACGAGCATAGCTATTACTCTGCTCACATGTGCACCGCCCTACAGCATTTGGATGACTCAGGAAAAGAAGGGAGGGTGAGACTACATGTGAGCAGTGGAGACTACAGCGAGAGTCTTGTGGCAACACTAACTTAGGGTCCTGGAATTCCCCTTTCACCTGGTCTCATTGTCATTCAAATAATCATCATCTGTCCTGGGTGATAGGAGACCACCAGTGTGGCTACAGTTCTTTGGATGGCAGGAATGTGCCCTTTCTCCTTGGTTTCTAAGTGTCTTCACATCTGGTTGAGTGAGGAGTAAGCTTCCACCTCTGGAATAAACCACGTGGTTATACATAGAAGGCCTAAATTCCCAGACAGAGGGTGGGGGCCAATGAGTCAGCAGTGCAAATTGGGAATTCTCACTGCCTCATCCATATTGGTGATGTGAATAGTAATAATAATCCTCCTAAGAACGGATTGTGTCTCAGAGCCAAGCCAAGGAAGAGAGCCTTTTTTCCAGGCCTTCCTGGGGAGAACTTGCCACTCAAATCATGTCAAAACAGAAGGAGCCAGAAATACAGCCAAGACCTTTGCCCCAGTGGGAAACCAGTAGATAGCCCCCTGCAGAGAGGGCCGGTCCTGAATTTATCTATTAGTTGCCACTTCCTCCTTCAGTTGCTCAGGAAGAGCTATCAATGAGCAGGCGACCTCATCGATTGGCATTCCATACCCAGGCTTCCCTTTCTGCCAAGGGTGCTGAGGAGCAGGGACATCACAGATCCTTCAGGTGCAAGGTCCTTAAGAGGTCATACATTTGCCGCCTCTACCTAGAGCACCTCATGTGAACCTCAGCAGTCTGGTAAGGTCCTCTCAGATTGTTAAAACTCTCCAGACGAGTTAATCCTCCTGCCTCTGTCAATCACTCAGGCTAGTGCACCAGCAACACTTCCACCCAGCCCGAGTTTTCCTGTCTGTGACCATCTGCTTGTCTCTTGATGGGTAAATCACTGGTCTCTTTCTGTAAGAGTTCTTCCTTCTCTTGAAGACAGTCAAGAGGCATCTTCTGTCTCTTACCTGTCAAGAGATAGTCTGCTGTCTTCTCTCCAGGGTGCGCATTGTGCATCTTTCACTCTTGCTGTACAAGCTAATCACTTTACTATGTTGTGCTAAACTCTCTCCAAGTTCTTTCTCTTCTCTTTGGTTGTTGATCCTGGAACTGGGCATACAAGCCATGAAGGGCATTAGCAAGAGCGGGCAGGATTAGAGGAGGGCTCCTAGCACCTTGCTGTGGGCTCCTTTCTTTCTAACAAGAGCAGATGATACTCCTGTTCACACACAGCTCCTTCTAGGCCCCAGCCTCCCTGTCTCCTTTAGTGTGAATGCTCTGTTTTTCTTTTCCTGGTAGACATTCCTGCACTTCTCCTTCTCTGAGCAGCAGGAGTGAAAGGTAAGGGAAGCTCAAGCAGAGTAAGCCCACAGACAATGCGAGACACGGGCAGGCTCAGTCCTCACTCCAGCATTGTGTAGTGCCAAAAGGTGCACGCAGGCACAGAGGAACTCTGGCAAAGCATTTCAGAGGCCTTTGGAGAAATTCCTTCCCAGTCTGAACAAAGCCCACTCCTCAGTCTAGCAAATCTTTCTCCTCTTTTGGCCCTCTAGAATTGACTGCAAGGGTGGTTGTCCAGAAGGAGTGTCTGTGTGTTCAGCTTAGGAGACTCTGTTTGGTGCCATCTGGAAAGGGGCCGGGAATGGTCAACTTCAGGGGTGGGGAGCCCACTGACTGTGAGGACAGAGGGAGGCAGAGAAAGAAACAAGCAAGTGCTCGTTCCCCAAGGGTAGATATCACTTTTGAGGAGCTGTAGACTTACAAAGACACAGCCTGGTTCCCAGAGGAAATGAGTCTTTCTACTCATAACCAGTTGTAATTTGAGTCACAGAGAAAGTTAAGAAAGTGAAAACATGAGCAAATGCCAATGTGATAGAATCAAAGTCTCCAGGCTGGAAACGACTTCAGAGGAATCTGCTCTCACTCCCTCATTGCATAGCTGGGAGGACCGGCCTGCCAAGACACATGCGGCCAGGTCCCATGTGACAGGGACAGGAGTCCTCTGTCCTGTGCCTCCCTCTCTCTGCATGGGAGCCTCATCTGTTTCAGATGGGGGCGGGGGAAGAGGTGATCAGAATATAACTTCCTTCACTTTCTCAGTCCCCACTGACAATTTGCTCTCAGGTCCCCTCACCTTGTTCTTGTGGCACCCTGTACCCCATGGCTGGGGCCCACTGCTGCCTCCGTTTCCCTCCCTCTGCAGCCTTAGGTTAAGTGCCTGCTGTCTTTTGTCTGGGAAGCTGCAGCGTCTCTTGACTAGTCTCTCTGCCTCCTTCTGGTCTTAATCCAGCTGTCACTCTGCAGCTGGAGTTACAGCTGCCCTAGGGTAACCATCAAACTCCTTAACATGGGTTACAAATGAGCAGTTCTCAGCCCTTACGGGTGCCTGTGTCTTACCCCAGCGATGCCGTATGCTTGGTCTCCAGTGGGGCTGGTGGTACTACGGCTAGAGCCAGCTCTGCTGACTCAGGAGAGCCGACCGTTACATGTTCAGGGATCTTGTGAATGGGTTGTTAAATAGGACCATTATTAAAAATTAAATTATATAAACTTACAATTAAATTATATCAAAAACAAAGGTAATAAATACTTAAAAGTCATCACTTCCTAATTATTTTACTTCCTTTTGTGATTAACCATGCTCGTGAGGTTGTGTACATCTATTATCTGTATGGCGGGAATGTTACATAACAGGTGCTACTAGGACGCATCTCTACCCAGCTCTGCGTGCAGTGACGTCTCCTTGGCAGCGTGAAATTGGCCACAGTGGGAGTGTTTACACCATGAAAATTGGCAGATGCTACAAATTGGCTCCCCCCACACCCACCCAAAGGCACATAAAGGCTGACATCACTGTGTGGGGCGCAGATACTGACATAGTTCACAAAAGCTGCCCCCGTTGATTCTCAGGAGCGGGCGGAGTTGAGAGACGCCAGCTTGGATCTGCCTCCTCTTTGCATCTCCAGCATAATCTCTTGGAACCCTCTCCTCTATCACCGGCCTCCATCAGTCCAGCCACACACAGCCACGGCAGTGACCCATATCTGTCATTCCGGCTTCTGTGTTTTCATTCCTTGACACACTGACTCTTCTGCCCAGGACGCCCTCGGTGTCCCTGTCAGCCTGGGGAGCGCCTGCCGGCCTTTCAGGACTCAGCCCCACGCCTCGCCCTGTCGGAGGCTCTTCCCAGGGCCACTGCCTCTCCCACCACAGGGCCGCCACTCTGCCTCTGTGACCTGGGCCTCTTCTCATTACGGTGCTTTTAGAGCTGTTGGCACTTTCTGATTATATTTCTCCCTCCACCTCTGCCCTGTCAGGCGGGAAGCGCCGAGGGAGGGGCCCCGCATCCGGCCACCGAGCGCACCTGCAGAGCGGTGTCCGTGCACGGTCAGTGGACAGTGGAGGAATGAAGCCAGGTCTCAGGCCTCTTGGGCACAACACCTGGTGCCGCCTTGCCACACTCCCCAGCTGCCGATTGCTTCCCTGCCTGCGACCGGACCGCGCTCGCTGCCTGCCGCCGTTGCGCGGGGCATCAAGATGGGTCTCACCGTTCTTTTAGTAATAGACTTTTGTAATGGACTCAAGTTTAGCTTTCCAGGTTTGGAATTCACTCCATTCATCATTCATCCAACGACAGACCAACGTTATTGGGGGCCTAGAGACGCAGTGGGGTTCAGGGCAGGTGAGGGGACTGTCCTTAGAGAACGTTCAGTGGGCGACGCAGGTGGCTGAGCAAGCCGTGACCGTTAAGTGTGGTGAGTGCTACAGAGCGGAAAGCACCTGGCTCCAGGCAGCCCTAGCCTGGGGGTTCCATAAAGACGTCCCAGAGCAGGTGAAGTGCGCGGCTGACCGCTGAGGCGAAGAGGACGGTAGAAAGGTGTTCATGCGGCTGGAGGGTCCTGTGGGCTCCGGGGCCAGAGAGGGCTCAGCGGGTGTAGGGAACCAAAAGAAGCTGGCAGGTGGCACGTGGGGGTGAGTAGTGACAGCTGAGGGCTGAGACGAGCCACTCTCGGGAGTCCGACCCTGTGCCGGGAGCAGGGAGCACCGCTGAGGCGGGACGCAGGGCGGCCCCAGCACGCCGCGCTGAGAGCTCACGCGGGCGCAGTCGGGGTGCCGCAGAGGCCGTGCCTCAGCAGGGAAGAGACCACTGGGACGGGCGTGGGTCTAAGAAGCGGAACCACGTCTCTCCACATGTGGCGTCTAAACATGCCCAGCCCGTGTACACAGGGAGTGGAACAGCAGCGGCCAGGTTGGGTGTGGGGAATTGGAGGGATTGGGGCAAAGGGCACAGACTTCAGTTGTAAGACGAATACGTTTTGGAGGGCAGATGTTCAGCATGGTAACTGTAGTTAATAAACACACATACTTGAAATTTGCTAAGAGAGTGGGTCTCACGTGTCCTCGCCACACACAGAAAAAAGGTGACACTTTTTTCTGAAGTGATGGGTACTCCAGGTAGCTTGATTGTGGCAGTCGCTTCACAGCGTGTGTGAGTAGCAGAGTATCATGTTGTACACCTGGTCATATACAGTGTCCTCCTGTCCATTGTCCCTCTTGGAGCTGGGGTAATAGCGGGCAGGGTGGTGGGCACGAAGACTGGCTTTGGTGATGCAGTTGTGGTGGGGGTGAGGAACCCAGGAGAGGTGGGGAAAGCCGATCATCTGTGGTTCCTCTCTGGGTTCGTGGAGCTGGCAGTGTCTGTGACTTGCCCAAGGGCAGTTGTCTAGGGCGCGGTTACACTTTCAGACCTGGAGCTTGGAGGAGAGGCGTGGGAGAGAGACACAGGTGGGGCACCAGCTTATGGTCACGAGAACTTAGGAGCAAAGGCCATTCACTGTCCAGAAAGAATGACTGGAGCAAGAAGAGCATGAGACTTCTTAGCACATGGCATCAGTAAACGTCAGAGCAGGAAGAGCTGATGGCAGAGGTAGAAAGAAACCAGGACAGTGTGGAGTCTCGGACGCCAAGGAGGACGGGGTTGGGAGGAGGGTGGTGAGCCGAGGCCCCAGTTCTTGCTCCCAGGAGAGGTCAGGTGAGATAAGGACTGAGCTGTGGCCACTGGCTTCAGAGACACGCTGGTCATGGTGTGCTTGGCAGGGTGCCAGAGCCAGGCACCCTGCGCTGAGAAAGCCATGGAGACCAGCACCGGACACTCAGGACACTGGCCTGGGGAGGAGAGGGGCATCAGGGCAGTTTTTGAATTAGGGGTGTTTTCTGTTTGTGTCATCGTTTATTTGTTTTGAAGTAGGAGAGGCAAGTGCCTAAACTTGAGTAAAAAGGAAGATTGTCATCCATTCATCTGTAGATGAAGGAGAGTGACCTTTTGATGTGATCAATGCCATGTGTCATTTTATAATCCTTGTGTCCGCCTGACGGACACTTGGGATTGTAGGAGAGGCTTCCTGGTCAGCCTCATAGCACTGTTGGCGGCCTCGGCACAGTGCCCGTGGCCTCTAACTGTCCACACTCTGGGCCTCCCTTCTTCTTTTCCTTGACAGATTTTTAATGATAAGCCTCCTGTTACCAGCCTGCAGAGGTGTCATGGATTCATGTGTTTGTGCTCTGTTCTGGCTCCTGCGTGGCTCTAGCCCACCCCTTCTCCACTCTTTACCCCTCTGGGACCGAGGCACTCCTTTCCTTCCCTCCTGCCCTCTTGTCTGGGCGAGTTCAACTGGTTAGAATGAACTTGTAGTTCCTTCCTCTCTTATTTCTCATTTGTCAGATTTTGCAGAAAACTGCTCCAGGTGCCTTTTCTTCCCAGGGTGCAGAAATTAAAGTGGCTGAATCTATATTTTAGCTTCTCTCAAGGATACCTCTAGAAATTGTGGAATCCTTGGTCCTTATTACTGAAATAGAAGTTGAGGTCATCTAACCCGTTCCCTTCCTTTTAGGCAGTTCTGTTGCTAAACTTTTTATAAATCAATCTTCTTCTTTAAGATTTCCACATAAAATATCCATAATCCCAGGCCTTATGATGGGGTGACCATATAATTTAGCATTCAAACAGGGATACTTGCAAGAACCAAAAGGGGCTCTGAAGGGAGGGACCAGGAAAAAAAAGAGCCCTAACCCAATAAGACACCAGAACACGGATGTAAAGTAGGATTGTCATGGGGTAGCCAGGACACAGGTCACTTTGCCTGTGGTGAGTATGAGGGACAGAACCTGAGAGACTTAATTTGGCCAGTGTGTAACATTGGGGGTGGGGTTGAACATGTATTGTAGATGAGGCATCGTTTTAGGTACTGGAACCAAAGATGGATAAGATATAATCCTTGCCTTAAAAATCTGTTGGAGGAGAGAAACACAAATAAAATTCACCGTAATTCGGTTTGATAAGTTTTGACAAGTAATAGCTTTATGAGCAAAGTGCTTTGGGAACACAGCAGAAGTGACTAGGCCGGAGGGGCTCAAGAGTCAGAGGACGTGAGTCGACCACGGGGTTCCCGGAGAACGCCCAGGTCGCCCCAGGAGTCCGGCTGCGGGCAGGCAACGCTGAAGAGCGTGGAGCCAGAGCTCGCTGTGCGCAACAGAGAGGACAGGAAGTGGAGCCGGGACACCGAGGCCCTGCGGAGCCTTGGCGTTGGCGGCATTCACCGTGCCCTGCGATCGCTTTCTGAGCGTGAGGTCTCTGGCAGCGCCGTGGCTGCCCGAGTCCGGCAGCAACATCTGGTGCAGGTATGGAGAAGGCCAGAAGAAGCAGCGCTGGAAGGGGGGAGCCACCTCAGAGACTGTCCACACAGCAGGGGGACGTGGTGGCCCTGAACCAAGGCGGCGCCAGAGACGACGATGAGGAGACAGCTGTGAGAGAGCAGCCGCAGCAGAGGTGACGGGAAGGTGAGGAGCACAGTGATGCCAAGCTCTGACCAGTCTACTTTGGAGGAGCAAGAAGGAGAGGCCTGCGTCCCCCGAGACAGGCAGTGGCGCAGGGCCAGGCCTGGGGCTGCTGGAGGCAGCTGGGCACGTCCACCTGGGGACGCCATGCAGTCTCAGTCTGTGGGTCTGGGGCTCAGGGCAGATTCATGTCAGAAATATCGAGTCCTCCGTGGATTGACTGAAGACGTGGTTGTCGATGAGGTGACTCAGGGAGCACACTCTACAGAAGGGGGGACTTGGAACCTTGGGAAACATCTAACTCCTAAGAAAGAGGACCGTGAAAGTCTGTTTGGAAGGAACAATCAGTAGGGCAGGAGAGGACCAAGACGGCGACTGTCAGGGGAGCCAGGAAGAGGAGAGACTCAGGAGGGGATGCCCAGCGAAGCCAGAGGTGACCAAGAAGTGGCCCCTGGGACTCAGAAGCAGCTGGTCATTTGGGGAGCTTTAAAAGAGCAGTTTGCACAAAGTGGCGTGCCTGGAGTGGGCGGGAGGAAGCAGCTGGTGTAGGCTGCTCCCTCAGCCCCCGGAGGCTTAGCGGCGGTGGGAGTTGGGGGGCGGAGGGAAGCTGGAGTGTGGTGGGTGGGTTCCTTTTCAGGTTAACGGAGCTTTAAGGAAGTTCCTTTTTACGGTGAATTCTTGTCATATTAAAGTCAACCTTTTCCAAAGACACTGACCTGTAATAAATTGGTCCATGATGGTAAACGCACGTGAGAGATGTGAGAACCCGGATTATTTCTGCAGAGCCATCTCCTCACAGTCTTTTCATAGTTGCTGTCATAGGGCCATTTCCATCTGATAATTAGCCTTTGTGCAGCCACAGCAACTTAATTTTTCTACTTTTTTGAAAGTTATGAGCTTGTTAGGAAAATTTGGCAACGTACTCTTTTCCTTCCCAGAAGCCGCTGGGCCCCGCTGGCTCCCGCCTGCCTGAGCCCCTCACAGACCTTGTCCGCTGGCGGGGGGAGGAGGCCTCCGAGTTGCCAGCTCCTTGGGTACATCCGTTGGTGGCGGATTCCTGAGGGACCATTGTGTCTGGGCCGAGGTCCAGAGCATCCATTCCATGTCTCCCTGCACTCCTTTCCTCGTTATCCTCTGGAGGAAATTTGTCTTTAGTTGATTTTGTGTCTCCAAGATGCTGTGTTTAAAAGAAAGGTCTTCGCATTGTTCTGTGTGCAACAGGACTTGAACTCAGTCTGGAAAAGTGTTGCTGATGCCCAGGTGGGAGGCAGAGGATTGCCCCTGTGGCCTTTACCTGGGTGAGGAGAGCATGTCGGCAGAATGTTCTTGGGGCTGGTCCCATCCCACAGGGATGTGTTCGTGGACACATTCAGCAGAGATGTGGCAAATAGTTTTCTTTATGTCCACCTGGCCTTCGCTGTTTTGCTTCTAGGGCAGTCTTATGACTGTGAGAACTCTGTCCTTGGCAGACCATCAGCTCTGTTAGCCTTCTGGTGTTGGCACAGCAAGGTGTAGCCCCACAACTCCAGCCCTGAGACAGATGCGTGCCTCTCGGCCAGACCGCACCCTGTGGCTACTCCTTTGTTAACAGCCCCTGAAAGCGCGCTGCCTTGCCCGATAGCCTGAAGCTGATGCTGCAGTGTCCCCTTCCTCAAAAATCTGGGCTCACTAGGAGACGTGAGGTCCTCAGACCACTGTCTCACAATAGACGCTGCCTGACAAACTGAGCAGAAAATGCAAGCTGGGCTGCAGGGCCTCTCTATATGATTACAAGCCGAGCAGAAGAGAAGGCGAGCAGTGGGTGAGTCTAGCTCTAGGCCTGGACCCCGGGCTCACCCCCAGCCCGGCTGGCCCCCCCTCCCCCTCCAGGGAAGGCGGGGCGACCAGCAGGGGGCTAGAATATAGGCTTCTGACTCCAGAATCCTTGTTTTCTGGTCCTGCCACCCACCAGCTATGTAGCCCTGGGCACATGATGAGTTGGAAGAGCTTGGGAGCCCAACAGCCCAAATCCCACCTCCACCCATTGCTAGCTGTCCGGTTTGGGGTGAAGCACTGAACTTCTCTAAGCTTCTGTTTCTAGTCTGCAAAAGAGGATCAAATTACTGACTTTGCAGGATTATTGTGGAGATTGGTGATGTATATAAAATGCCTAAGACAGAAGCTCTATAGATGTCAGTTCCTCTTTTTTTCGTCAGGTTTCAATTCTGTTGAGTCCTGGCTTTCTTACCTACAATGTTGTAAGTTCTAAAATTCTCCCAGTCCAACAACCCTTCAGGGCAAGGTCTACATCTCTGAGATAGGCTGAAAAGGGGCACTGGGAAAGAAGCTACACACCACTCCAAGGTGCCAGGGCAAGGCAGTGTGGGCCAGGTGGAGCCCAGTCCTCTGTGGTCCTGTGCCACGTCTTCCAACTCCTGTGTAGACGCAGGAGCTGGTTCCTGTCTCACCGGACAGACCTGGACACAGCTGTGGCAAGCACAGGCTTTGGAATATAAGGGCTTGAGAAAAAAAGTATGCCTAACAAAATAAAGATTTCTCTATTCCTCAGTGCTTGACTTTCAAGGAAGGGGTAGAATAATCTTACCATTTGCCACCCCCCAGTATACCTTTAAATATTAAGCCTTTTAGTTAATTATAAAATTATAAAATCCCCTGCCACCTGGAGAGAATGGACACCTTCTCTCCTTAGTGGAAGTGATGTCATCCTCTGTACCATGTGTGTACACGTGAAGGTTTTCAGCACCGCGAGACCCTGGCCGGGGATGTGCCGTGCGTGTACACGTGAAGGTTTTGAGCACCGCGAGACCCTGGCCGGGGATGTGCTGTGTGTGTACACATGAAGGTTTTGAGCACTGCGAGACCCTGGCCGGGGATGTGCTGTGTGTGTGCACGTGTTGTGTCTTCAGCACTGGAAGGCCTGTCTCTTGGGCCCAGCCAAGGGGGTCCTCAGAGCTGCACTGGGCAGAGGGCAGGGCTTGCAGGAAGGGCTCTGGGTGTTGGGAACTGCGGAGCGGGGACCCCTGACTAGAAGGGTCTTCCTTACCTGGGCCATCAGATCAGGAGCTAGAGCTCGCTCTGGGAGAAAGAAAGCAGCAGCACCAGCCCACCTGCCTCACTTGGGAAATCGGAGAGGTTTGGTGTCCCTTCTATAACTAGGCCGGATGTGCCGTAAACTCTATCTGCAAAGCCAGTCTGAGGCTAGACTTCAGTTGGCACCCAAATTCTGCACTGTCAGCTTGCCTAATTTTAAGTTGCATTTTATATTTGTGTGCTTTTTTCTTAGTTTCCTAGTGGAGTTTTCATATGAAAATTCCCAGCCTTATTTTAGCTGAATAAGGGCCAAGGGTCTTTTTTTCATGACCCTTAAAAAAGACAGAGGGAGTTGGTGCGCTCCCAGTGGCCAGAGGCTGCAGTTACAGGGAAAGCAGGCCTAGAGCCCCTCGGAGCCGGGGAGCCCGTGCTTCTGGGATATCCAGGGAAAGCAGGTTTTCCAGGCTGGAGCTGCTGCTTGCTTCCTGTCTGAGGGTTCCCAGGACCTTGATGTGGCCCACTAAGCCCTGTGACCTGAGAAAAGGTGGCAGTGAACAGGGAGCTTGCCCCCTTTGCGTTTACATTAGCCATATGCGCAGTTGCTCATTCTAATATCTGCCTTTTTTTTTTTTAACTAAAGTCCAAAGTTTATTTAGTTTCCCTTTTTCAGTTCCTGGATCCCAGGCAGGGTATGGTATCACATGTACTTATTATATCTTTGGCTCCTCATTACTTACATAATTTCTCAGACTTTAATTGTTCTTAAAGACCTTGACAGTTTTGAGGAGTACTGAGTTGTATGTTATACAAGGCCTTCTAATGGCATTTGTCTGATGTTTTTCTCATTATTAGAGTGGGGCTATGGATTTGGGGGAGGAATATAGCAGAGGTAAAGTGCCATTTTTATTATATCAAGACAGGGCACATAGTATTAACGTGATTTAGAACTGTGGATATTGACTTTAATATCTGACCAACACAGTGGTTGTCCAGTTTCCCCGCTGCAGATTATTCGCTCACCCCCTTTCCCCCATGTATTGTTTAAAAGAAAGGTCAGCAGGACAAGGCAGTCCTCTCTTGCTGGACCATCCTGGAGGGAAGATAGATACTCTGATAGAGGGGAGAGTACAGGAGATGCAGAGCAGGTATAGATCAAAGCTAGAATAATTTGAGCAAGAAAATAAATGCAGTAGTATTGGATTATAACCTATAATATAAAATAAATACAATGAATTTATTCTGATTTATACAATTGATTGAATAACTTAATAAAGGGAGGAGGATAGACAAATTCTTTTGCGAAAGAATATGTAGATACTCTACCTTTAATTGAGTGGGACTATAGCTCCCCTACTCCTTAAGTGTGGGCTCCAAATATCTGCCTTTTATTGAGAATTTAGAATGTTCTAGGTCTTGACACACATCCTCTTATGTAATCCTTACAAGCCAGGATATGGTGATAAGTTTCCCAGTTCTCAGACAGATTAATTTGTGAAGATCAGGCCATGAGTAGATCTGGGCCAGGCTTACTGGGACACGTGGTCTGCCCCCACGTGGAACCTCAGCAGTGGTGGCCCTGGCCGGTTGGAGGGTCAGCTGGTGTGGGGAGTCTATGTGCGCAGCAACTTCTGTACAGCGTTGGCTGCTGTGTCTGACACCCTGGTTGAATAAATAGAGCTTGTAGGAAATAGGGTGCTTTTCAGGGTGCTGGATTATTTCCTGGGGTTCTGCCTGTGCCAAGCTGACACGTGTTGTTCGCCGAGCCTTCTGAGAGGAGGAAGAGCAGAAAGAGGTGAAGAAAGGGATCACATTGGGAAACGTGGAAACACTTGCAGCCTGATTACTCCTGCATGCTCACTAGCAAAGCTGCTCCTGCTCCCTTTCCAAGTCTGAGGACATTGAGGCCTGCTCAGGAAGAGGAGTAATGATTTCTCTCTCTGTGGTTGGGGGCAGGCCTCATGGGGTCTGTGGCCTGTGGCCTGTGGCCTGGAGAATGTGCTGAGCGTTGATTCAGCCAAACAGTGGCTTGCCTGGGCCCTGTGGTCCTCCAAGACACCAGCGAGGATCCCGAAACCTAAGGCCCCTGCGAACAGGGTGAGTTGTTGTCATCAGGACTTGCCCTGTCACCACCTATTAAATTTTCTGGGGACCTAGCAGCCCCCAGCCTGCAGCCAGACTACAACACCCTCCTCCTGGCCAAGCGAGGCCTGGCATGAAGTAAGGCCTCTCTGACTATTTAATGTTTCATTAGCAATTTTCCAAAGGCAGGGGTCCAAGCTTGGCTGAGCTGTGCCATTCAGAAGTATGTGAACACTTAATAAAACCAAACTGTTGATGGGTCCCAAACCCAGGAATCTGGTCACTTGGAAGTCCAGGCTGGAGGCCCAGGGAGGCTGCCGCACTGTTTCAGCTCTTCCCTGGTCTGGATACTTGTGTGCTACACCTCTGTCTCTCTCCAGCCGTCTGGCCTGCCGATAGTTCTTAACTCTTCAGGGTTTTCTCACCTTTTCATATCTAGTGACAGCTTTGGCCTCTTCTCTCCAGAAAGATATGCACCATGCACATGCATGCGCCGCTGTGTGCACAGTCGCAAGGCACTCACAGCTGCGCTCTGAAGACATCTGTAAGTCCCGGTGAGAATCCCCGTGCTTAACAACGGCTACGGCCAGGATTACATGGGGGACTACAGAGTGTTATTTATCAAGAAGAGCAAACAAGGGGTTTTTTTGTTTGTTTTCTGTTTTTGGTTTCGTTTTAGAAATTCTAGAATCCTTGAGTTGCAGAATGGGGGCTCGACCATTAGAATCATTCCAGACTTCACTGGCCTGAGCGGGAGCGCAGTTGAGTGATGGGCCCATTCCAGACACAGAGTCACTCTAAGGCAATTGTTCAGAGCCCCCAGGAGCTTTAGAGGTCTAGGGGCAAGTGAGGTAAGCAAGAGCAGGGGACAAGGCTTGGTTCCTCGCCAGTATGATGGCAGCAGCCGTAGCAGGGGAACACACAGGCTGTGCGGGGATCACCCTGCACGCAGATGGGCACAGCTGCTGACCCGCTGTGTGGCCCTGGGCGAGTCCCGAGTCCACAGCTCTGTGCAGGATAATGAAGCTTATGGTTGCAAGGGAACTAAGACGTACAAAGTGTCTGGCACAAAGTAGGAGCCCAGTAAACTAAACAGTAGCTGATGATAGAGTAGCAGGCGGGAAAGCCTGCGAGGATCAAATCACCTGTCACACCAGAGTGGGGTTAGACGTCTGCAGAGCCTCGTGAGGATCTGACTGACTGCTCCAGAGCTTCTCATCTGGCGGAGGCAGGCACAGTCAGGAGAAGGCATAGGCAGGTGCTTTGGCAGCTCGCTGTGTCCCTCCCATGGGCCACACCAGAGCCCTTGGTGGGCAGGAGGGGCTTTGAAGTTTGGAGGCCCCAAAGAGCTGCTCCAAGGCCTCCTGCTCTCACCCACAGACCCAGGCCAGTCTGGGGAAGTGATTAGGAGGAAGAGAGCTGTTTGGCTTCTTCCAAAGGGTAGAAGGAAGGCTTTCACCTTCATGCTCTAAATCTAAAAATGAATGTACTCTTGTGAAGCCATCATTTGCATTTTCTGAGTTCCATTGCCCTTGGGCAAACCCCAGTAGCCAGCTCACTTTGAGCTCTGAAGTCTCCTCCACATAGCTGCCCTCCCAGGGGAATCCCAGAGGCCTTCTTTGAGTTCCCTGGCCAAGAAAATAGCATTGCGCTTTACTTTGTCAAGTTGGTTTTATAAAAGCAAGAGGTATTTTTTTCATCTCTAAATGAAAAGTTTTCACATTGAATAAGCTTTTCCAAACTATGTGCCCTATATTTGGATGGGTGTCCCTCAAAGAATGTGTCCCTCTCCCTTGGGCATCCTGCAGGCTTTGGCTGTGGACAATTTGCCCAAAGGGGAAGGTAGGGCAGGGCTTGGGGGCGAGAGTGTGGATGCCTGACTGGGGTTAGCTGTGGGGAGCACAGCCTTTCTCTCCTGCCCTGCTCCTGCCCCTGGGTAAAGCCTCAACTGAGCAGAAACAGATCGCAGCTGATCTGCTACCTACCTGAGTGACATTGCCACTTTTGCCAGCCTCTCCCGGCCATCAGATGCTCACAAATGTTTTGACAGGTTGCCTAACTGCTGTTGACACTTTCTAAACAGACAGTCTTGGCCTCTGTGGAAGGGAAGGACCCTGTGGCTGGGTGGTACTGAGGGGCCGAGCTCTGGATTGTGAGTCCGGAGACCTGCCACTGACCAGATGACTTCTGCAAGCTACGTGTCCTTGCCTGCAGGCTGGGCGGCTGGGGTTGTCATCGCTGCTGCAGGTTCTGTCAGGGAAGCACAAGGGGCTGAGTCTGGGGAGGGGCTGCCCGTGCGCTCGGAGCAGCAGGAGGCGATGCTGGGTGCAGCAGAGAAGATATGAGGTCACAGCTCTGCCAGGCGGCTCCGGGGCCCAGGGAGGTTCAGCAGGTCAGATTGCAGAGGAGCAAGGAGGCCATGACACCTTCTTACCTGGGGACTTCAGGATAGAAAGAGTCATAAATGTGGTCGCTGGGAAAGCCAGACAAGCAGTACTGAAGGCAGACACAGGGAGGAGCACCCTGAGAGGGCTGGACACTCTGGCCACCTGAGACTCAGTGATGGTATGGCCACCAATTTTCTTCTCTCTCCAATCCGTCCTCAGCCTAACTCTCGGGGTCATATTTCCAAGACGTGAATCTGATCATGCAATATCCCTTTAAAAAGCCTCCAGCGACTTCATCGAGGATGGACCAACTCCATGCCCCTGAGCACAGTCCCAACATGTGAGGCCCCCAGGCGCTGGCCCTGCTCTCTGGGCTGCTCTCCCGCCATCAGCCACCCTGCAGCCCTTCAGGACCACCACTGTCTCCCGGGCTCCCCCAGGCTCTTTGTGCATACTATCTGCTCTGCCAGGAACATGCTTCCCCGGCTTGTCCTTGGAGGAGCAACTCGCATGTCACTTCTGTGGTGCAGCCTCCCTTGCCCTCCCTTCCCTGTGCAGGTGGCTCTGCCCTCTGTGGACCCACAGGCCAGCTCTCCTGCCTCTGTCCAGCCCCTGTGGATGGAGAGTGGCCTAGGAGGGCCCCTGCTGTTCACGAGCACAGTGCTTGGCTCTGTCCCCAAACCGCTACTCTTCTGAGGCCAAATGGCCACTTCTTCAGTGACCTCCTAGGATCCTGCAGTGTCTTAGTGGTGGATGGAGCAGGCCCTGCAGCCTGACTCCACGGACACTGCAGTGAGTGGCCTGGCTTGTCCAGGTGGCCCAGTAACACGACGCGTAAGGTCAGGGCGACAGTAAGTGGAGGATCCCGGAGCTGGAAGGAGCCTCGGGGCCCCGGCCTAGACTGAGGGAGAAGCAGCCTCTGACCCAGTGTGCCAGGCCTCTCCGTGCCCTGTGGCCCACTGGCCCGCACGCCACTCACACCCTCCCTACTGCTGCCTTATGTCCCAATAAATGTTCCACTGGCTGTCCATCTGCTCACAGCCTCAGGAAGATCGAGGGGTGGTGCAGCCACCACCCCGGGAGGATGCAGGCCCCAGCAGACTGCACAGGAGAGCGTGGTGCCAGGGCAGGCTGTTGGTGACTTACAGAGGCTCCCCCATAGCAAGGCTTAAAGGACTAGGGCAGGACTGGGACTGGGGGGAGAACTCAGTGCAGACAGCCTGAGCAGTAAGGCCTGGCGGAGGGAAGATATTGTTTTGTTTTACAGGGAGCCAAAGAGAAGAGTGATTTGGCTACGGGATCTGTCAAAGAACAGACATGAAAATAAGAGAAACAGAGAGGGGACAGGCCAGGTTGTATGAGTGACAGGGTGTAGGGGACATGGGAGAACCAGGCGCGCTCAGCCAGCTCCGTCACACTGGGCGGGACAGGTGTTAGGAATATCGAATACACGGTCCCAGCCCCCAGAGGGAGGCGGGCTTTGTCATTGTTGAAACTGATTCGATGGAGGGTTAATCGTGCAGTTAGCAACAGCTCGTACCTGGAGCAGGGTAGGGGACTTTTGCCAAGGGAAGCAGAGAGCCCTTCTGGAGCCCAGGGTGGGCCACAGATTTAACAGACTGTCAGCAATTTGACCTTGAACAAGTCACTTGACCTTTCTGACCTGAAAGGACCTTTTTACTGAGGAGGAAATGGAAGAAAGAGGAGCTAACAGTGCCTCCGAGGATTGTCGAGAAGATGAGGGAGGTTGTGCAGCCTTCGAGGAGGAGGGCCGTCCTTGCAGAGCCTGGGCCGCCGCCTGCCTGCAGGGCACTTCGTGAGGAAGCCCACCCCGTCCCTAGGGTTCCTTCCTCTCCAGGCCAGAGTCTCAGCTAAGTCCCCGTTACGAGGTGAGCCCTTCCGTTTCATCCTAAACGTTCAGGGTCTTCCAGAGGCTTCCAGCTAGCCCCAAAGGCAGCATCTCAGAGGTCGGGGCAGCTCAGAAGTGGCGTGGGGGAGGTCACCCCAGCTCCAGCCTGCTCCATGGTTTGTCCTAAGACCAGGCAGCTGTAGGACTCCAGGACTCACTCTGAACTTTCTTGGCTTCCTTTTGCCACCAGGACAGTTTCTAGGCATGTTACCAAGGATCACTTGATTCAGACCAAGCCTTGAGCAGGTGGGGACGACACAGAGGGCCTGAGTGGGAAAACCGGGTTGCGGGGAGGCCAGTGGCGTTTGAGGCTCCTGGGGTGATCAGCAGCAACTCTGAGGTGCTTCCTCAGTGCCCCAGCCAGTCACTGCCACAGACCCCAGAAACACAGGGTTTTAGGTACAGCGTGGCGCTCTCTCCACACTTGTTTACTCTCCGTTTTATTAAAGAGCTGTGCACATGACCTCAGACCATTGACAACACAGACTCTGAGCCCCGCTCGCCCGGGGTTTGATCCTACACTTGCCCTCCCCCCGGAACTAATGGATTTAGACAGACACAGCAGCTGTGCCCAATTTTCAAAAATCTCACTTCCTGGAGGTGAAAGCAAAGAGGTGAGTTCAGAAACCCGCATCCCCCAGGGCTGAGGGCCTGGTGCTTTGCATTATCTCCTTGCCATGAGGTGGACAACATTAAACCCCTTTGGTGGAGCTGAGAGCTGGGGCTCAGGGAAGTTAACTGCTTCTGTCCGGCGCTCACCGGCGCGACACCTCGCCCGCAGCGGCACCCACAGTCCGCACGGTGGTCTGTGCTGCGCAGTGACCACGCGTCCGCTTTGCTCTTGTGCGACGAGGAGAGCCTTAAAGCGCTGAAAGCTTGTTCTACTTTACAGGCAGCTTTACTCGTCATGTAAATCAGAATAGGTAACATATACATCTATGTTTTCATTACGTTACTTTTAGATGTTCACAATTTTATTTTGATAAATGAAAAATTAGAAAAGTCAAGTTTTGTTATTAACGCTAAAGTCAACGCTGGGCCGTGCACGTTCATCTGTGGCTGTCGACTGTAGTTGACGCTCGTACCGAAGGGGTTAAATAACTTGTCCATGCATGGATCCCTGGTGGACTGGGACAGGTCCTTCCTTTTTGTCCTGTGGCCTCTTACACCAAGGCTAGCCCGGTGAGGAGCTCAGCGAGGAGGAGCGGCGCCCGTGAAGCCCTCCAGGGCTGTGCTGCAGGTGCCTGTGCGGTGCACACTAACTCCCCCCACCCACGTACCGCTGCGGCCAAGACCGTGCGACTGGGGGGCAGGGGGGCAGGGGGGCAGGGCTTAGGGCCGTTCCGCCACCCATGTACTGTGTGTCGCACTTGGACCGCCCACGCGGGCTGCTGTGAACACTGGAGGAAGCAGTGCAAATAGCGAGCTCAGCGGAGAGGGCGTCCCGCCCGCTGCCCTCCTGTGGGTCTGCCTGAGCCAGTTGCCTGAGATCCAGGCACCATCTGCCCTTGGGGTCCCCGGGCCCACTCAGTCCTGACCCTGGTCAGAGATCACACGCCTTTGATGGCCACATGCCAGCTGCAGCGGCTGTCACTGTTTCCTTCCACTTCAGCCCTACACCTCCTCTCCCTCCCCTTTCCCAGGGCCCCAACCTGTCCACAGCTCTCCACGCCCCTGTCCTTCCTTAGGGCCCTGCCCCCTCCTCTCCACGCCCGTGTCCTTCTTCAGGGCCCTGCCCGCTCCTCTCCAGGCCCGTGTCCCTCCTCCGGCCCCTGCCCGCTGCTCTCCCCGCCCCTGTCCTTCCTCCGGGCCCTGCCCGCTGCTCTCCACGCCCCTGTCCTTCCTCAGGGCCCTGCCCCCTCCTCTCCACGCCCGTGTCCTTCCTCAGGGCCCTGCCCCCTCCTCTCCACGCCCGTGTCCTTCCTCAGGGCCCTGCCCGCTGCTCTCCACGCCCGTGTCCTTCCTCAGGGCCCTGCCCGCTGCTCTCC
>VSMD01060259.1:0-17762 GCA_008750895.1 Mirza zaza | reverse complement strand
CTATCCATGAACATAGAGTATCTCTTTATTTAGTTCTTCTTTGATTTCTTTTGTTAGATATCTGTAGTTTTCCTCATATAGACCTTGTACATATTTTACTAGATCCAACAGTATTTTTAAAAATTTGGTCATCTAAGTATTTCTGAAAAATTTAAAATTATCTACTTTTCCAGCTACATATAGGCTACCCAAGAGCCAAGACTATGACTACATTATTTATTACTCTATCTCTAGTGATACATGATAGACATTTAGAAGTATTTGTTAAATGAATGAAATAATAAATGTCCTATGTGCTGAGCTATATCATATACTAAATACTGGAATTGTCTCCCCATATCCATTCTAGCCCAAATGAATAGTTTAGCCACATGGTAAGTGAATCAATTACCCCTTGACCATGATTTGATCTGAAATGGGTAGTACCGTTCTTGCCCACAAAATGTTAGGAGAGGTCTGCTGGAGAAATTTTTCTCCTAACAGAAGCCAAAAGAGGTGTTTTCCTTTTTCTCAGTATGTTGCTGGGTCTGGACCTGACACCTAGAACTTACACAATCATCTTGCTCCCAGCCCCAGCATGAAGACAACATGAAAAATGGAAGTATAGAAAGAGAAAAAATAAATCAGAAACTGATCTTCAGATATATATTGTGCTCCTGAATCAAACAATCTTAGAGTCTGGTTTTCCTCTGGATGTTATAGCAAGAGAGAGAATAAATATCCTAGTTCATTAAGCGAATTTTAGTCTTTGTTCTTTGTATTATGAAAAAAAGGTTTGATATACTGAAACCATTTTAGTTTGAAAAGTTTCCACTAGATGATTACTTAAGCAAAAACCAAATATCACCATTGGTTAAAAGCACAAAGATTCTGATACTTTTTTGTTGGCACTATTTGATATATCTACCTTCTTCTCACATCCATTTTCAGGAATACACTATGCACTTTAGTTCTGCCTTAAATCGTTTTTGCTCCTCTATCTTAACTGTATTCTATGAGATAATTAAGTAAGTAATTTTATTTATTCAAATGTAACGTGCATTTTCTTAAAAAGAAACACAGGATACATGCTCATCTTGAATTATTGGCATATAAAAATGATGACCTCAAACTCGACCTTCATTTAAAAAATTCCTATGGAGTATTTTAATCTATCCTCACATAGCCTTTGTCTTTTTAAATTTTTAATTATCAAATTCTTTTACACATACACACACACACATAACCACGCACACCCCATACACTCTCTCACAAACACCCTTTTAAATTCCAACAATTATCTTTGGACTGCCTGCATAACTTTGAAATGAGGGGAATTTGAATTGTTAAATGGATTAAAAGGTTAATTGTCTAATCTTAGTTTCCTTCCTGAAAAGAATATTTTGACCTATACAAATTTCCTGTCTGGAAGCCAGGAATCTTTTGAAATATAATTAAATAAATCAGTCTTATCTCTATGGTTAACTGCTTTTGTGTAATAATTCCAATGTTAATGTCTTGGCAAATGATATTTCTTACATATTTTTTAAGGGAAAAAACGCTGGTTTTTTAGGTTATAAAATTTAGAGAATTGTGATCTGTAAACTTTGTTTCTACTAACAAATATTTTGAGAAAATATTTTGGAAAATGTCAAACATTTGCAAGAACTTTGTAAATTTCACTCTTTTCAAAATACAGTCTGGAAATAAGTGAACACATCTGAAAAATTAGAGCTCTTTTAGAAAATAATTCTGCTTTCTATTTTTATTAAATGCTTATGATGACAAAGTGGCCCTTCAAAGGTGTTAGAGAAATACTTCACTTGCAATATCTTACATAACAAAATCTTTGATAGGTCCCAGTATAATTCTCTAAACACTGGTGAAATATTGCAATTGTTCTCAGCATACCATTAACATTTAAGCAGCTCACATTAAGTAATGTGAATTTGAAATGTTTCATGTCTTATATTTCCCTGATGTGTTATTTGCTTGAATTTTCACACTTTGCTTACATGATAAAAATAAAGTTAGTATTGATTTTATTTGGCTTGGTTTATCCTAAATGATCATACTTTAACTTCTATACATTTGATGGCTTTAATTTGGCTTTAGGAATATTTAAAATATACTGTTTCTTAGGGATATTAAAACACTACACTGAAGAAGTGACATTTAAAAACTTGGCTATCAATTCCACCCTTCCATAATGTTTAGGAACTTACAGAACTAGAGAAAAACCTGCGGTAGGGCTGTCAGAATTAATGTCCTCGTTTGATGAAATTATATTTTCTTTTACTAATTGAGAAGGCAAGGTCCTAGTTAATGAATTTAATTCTTCTTGTTTTTGTAAAATAGTCACCTTCATTTGAAAAAGGACCTAAGTCTATGTTTAGACTTTTCCATGAAAGAAATATAGTGGAAAGAAAAGTACTAAAGGGGATTTTCAGGAAGGAAAGAAGAAAGCCAAAATGGTAGGGCCACAAGGCTTAAAGGCAAGGAAAAGTGAAACAGCTAGAGAAAAAAAGTGTTCTATAAGTAGTCAGAGAATAAATGGCACAAAGAAAAATGCCTATATTTCTGACAGGAAGTTTGCTAGGCCAGGATAGAATTCATCTGCAGATGAAATGGTGATTAAAGAGAAAGAGCAAATGGAGTTGACTGAGTTAGGCTGGGAATAGTAATTACCTCATGAGAACATTTAATATGGCTTGTCTCTTAAGGCCAATAAACTAACACATGACCTGGCTGACATGAAGCACTGAAGCAAAATGGGTCAATACATCAGAGCAAGTCTCAGTAGAAAATTGGAATAGAAATTCATTTCTTACTGCCTTGGTCTTTTAAAAAAAATTGAAATATAAAATACATACAAAAGAACACAAAGCAATGTTTCTCAAACCTCGTTATTCATTAGAAGCACTTGGATAGCATTTAGAAATATTAATACCCAAACAGCTCAGCATAATTAAATTGGTGTTAGGGCATCAGTTGTTTGTTTTTCTAAACCTTCTTAGATGATCTTTAAAAAAATTCAATCTGGATTCTGCTTGTTCAATTTGGATTGAGAATCAGTAGTAAAAGGAATGATAATAAAATATGATTACTCATATTTCATCACAAGCTTAGGATATATAACATTACCAGTTCCTTTAAAACCCTCTGTTTTGTTAACAGAATTATCAGCCACTTCTCTCCCTACCTCAAACATACAAGTTATCCATATCCCATACTTTGTACTAATTATTCCTTCTCTATATCTCTAAATATTTTAATTTTTAGCTTTATGTTTGACCTTAATATAAATGGAATCACATTGAAGGATTGCAGAAGCATGTAATCTTCTGCAATATATATTACTGAATTACATTTTTGAGATTAATCTACTTGCTGCATATAGTTATAGTCCTTCATTTTAATTGTTGATTATTCTGGTGTATGAAAATAAACCATTTTATTAAAATATCATACAGTACCTTCTGTAAACCAAGCCTAAGTTTTTTTCTCATTGTCAATTAATCATAAGGGAATCTTTATAAGTCTCTAAGAATGGACTGAGGAAGCAGGATTAGGTACCGTAGGCATTTAAACCATCTGTTTATTCAATTTACTGGTGCTCTGAAGACTTGTGTTAGTTAGCTTGATATCTTTTATGCCATTTCCACTTGGGTTTTAATTGCTGCTCTATATGCTCAAACTATAACTGGTGGATGAGTTAAAAAAACATGTCATGACACATTTCAAGGTCTCCTGATGCTTTACGGTTAGATATTTAGTCTTTTCCAGGTCCAGCAAGCAGGAACTCTTTCTCAATGAGAGTAGTTGTTTGCAGAAGAGGATATGGCTTTGCTGCTATTGCTTGTGCGTTTGCATAGTGGTTCTTCTCTTTGGGCTGACCAAACACTCCATACAGCGTCCTCCCTGCCTGAACAGTTTAAATATCATTTGACTTTCTGGGTCATAAAATCCAATTGGTAGAATAAATTTTACTTTGGTCAGACTTACTGAAGAGTCTTTGCTTTTATTAAGCCTACAACTCTCAGGTTTACAGTTAGTTGTTTAATGAGTGGAACACTCAAATATGACTTTTGCTTTCAAAATCCAAAGATACCACCTAAGCATTGTGACTCTTCTTTAGTGGTATGTGGAGCTAAGTTCAACAATTTTTCTTTGGAAAGGATATCCCAGCACTCTTTAGACCATTGCACGCCTAGAAACTTCACAAGATGCTCAGCCTCAGAAATTTTATGGGGCTTTCCTTCTTCTGATACTATCTCCTAAGGTACTTACCACATCCTACTAAACAGGTCCAATTGGTGTGATGGCAGCAACGTAGCAAACCAGCCTGGGATGAGAAGGCAAACAAGTGTGTGGCTGACTATGGCAGAAAGTGTGAAAACTGAAATGGCTTTGAAGCAATGCAGTGAAGCTATGCTGGGCCTGTAACTGGGGTGTCTGCACACTCATACTGCTGATGCCCTGGCCCACACTGGACATTCCAGGAGGACTGTTCTTCCCCTAATATCCATCCAGCACCTTGTCTTGAGAAAGCTTCACATTGTGCTCACTTTAAAGGAGAAAATATTAAAGGAATCTGTTGTTTGTCATAGTGCATATATTGAAGGAAATAGCTGATTTATAATAAATTGAAAACTGACAGACTAGGCATTAAACAACAAAATAGAATTATTCAGTTGATGTCAGCCAACTTCTATCATCTACTATGCTACTATCACAATGGGCTCATGCATGAAATAGCCATGTTGTTAGGGATAGAGTTGGCATAGGGTGCCCTGCACCAAGAGTGCCACTGTTCAATGTATAACCTGCCAGAAAAAGAGACCAATGTTGTACCCCAGTATGGAATCATCTTTTGAGGAGACCAAATAATTACTTGATAAGAAATTGAGTGTAGCAAATTTCTTACATCTTGAAAGGCAGTGATGTATCTTGATAGGAAATGACACATACTCCAGATGTGTTTATCTTGCTTGCCTGCAGAGCTTTAGCCAGCACTACTCTGTGAAGCTTCACAGGTGTTTGATTCACTGATAAGACATATGATGTATCATGCCTAGTATCAAGTACCTAATGTACAGGAGGTGCAACAGTGAGCACAGGACTTGGGGGTCCATGTATACTGTCACCTACCACACAGCCAGAAACCACTGGCCCAATACATCAACAAAATGGGTTCTAAAGGTGCACCCAAGGTGCCAGCTTAGAGACAGTCCTCTGTAAGGATAGAGATCATCCTTCAGGACACAGCATACATACCCCCTGATTAGCAACCCCTAAAAAGTGCTTTGTCCCCAGTAGTTAGAATATAAGAAACAAGAAACAGGGCCAGGTATAAGAATGACACCCCCCTTTACCACTGGTTTTGGTGATCCACTTGAAGATTTTATATTTTCTGAACTTGCAACTTTAAATCTAGAGACCCTTGTTCCCAGAGAATGAATGCTTCCAACAGGTGACACAGTGAGATTCCTGTGAAACTTTATGTCATTTTTTCTCCCCATTCCTTTAGGTTCCTATTCCAAGACATGAGCAGGCATATAGAAGAGTCACCATACTGACAGGGGTAATTGACTGTAATCCTTAGGAGAAAGTAGAGCTTCTGTGGCACAATGAAGGCAGAGAAGAATATGTTTGGCACCCAAATGTCCCAGTTATGTACCCCTTAATTTCCTTGCCCAAATTTAATGGCAAAAGGGGAACTGCCATGGGCAGAGAAGGGTATAGTGAAGAGGCTGAGAAATAAGTATTTGGGTCACCCCACCATACAAGCCACCTTTATGAGCAGAAGTGTTAGCCAACGGTGAATCTGAAATGGTTATTAGAGGAGGGAGACAACAAATTTCAGTTATAGCGCAAAGAACAGCTGCCGTACTGAGGGACGTGATGTGTCCATTAGCATTGTTCTTATAAATTGACACAGGAAAAGAGATCTGGGAGGAGTTGTTGCCAGATGGGTGAACTACATAAAAAGTGACTCCAATCACACAGGTGTAAACTATAGCAGAGGCTGTGATGACTCACCCAGATGCCTCACTTATTCCCTCAGCTGTTAGGAATGTTGACCTCTGACAACTCATGGCCAAATCTCTTGCTTGGCATGACCCTCTGCCAAGGAGAACTGCTTTGCCCATGTTTATGTCTCCTCCTGGAGGCAACTACATCAATGACAGGTCAATATGGTGGTAAAAATGCCCAGTTCCATTGCCTCAATTTGGAACATCTCTGAAGGGCCATCCCCATTCCAGAGTTCCTATGGGCTTGACTAAGTCCTTTTTCGCAACTGCACCTTAGTTCAACTTCTCCTTCTGCTCAATGGAACTTCCTTCTCTTACAATGTTGTTTCTCAGAACTCTCCCTAGAAACCCCCTGAATGCAGACCTTTCATTCAAAATCTGTTCTCCAGGATGCCTGAACAAAGACAATGTCCTACAATCTTTTATGTTCTGACATGTGTGTGCTTTCCCAGTCCTTGTTTGCTAACTCCAATACCTGGGTCACCTCTCCTCCTTTTCTTACAAGAGTTGCTCATATTTTCTTGTCTCCACAGTTCTAGTAGTTTCTTAGTGTATGTTGGACATCATATGTAATATAACTCTAGAGGACCTAGAGGATGTTGTCTTCCTGTGTTGGCAAATAGAGAAGTTTGGAGTACCTCAATCTCATTGACTAGTCAAGGTTGGGGCTGGGTTTCAGTTTTAGTAAACTCAGTCTACTTCTGCTTTGCTCCCTTTTCATGTTTGCTATGCTCTCCTCTCCCCTTCAAAGGTGTTTGATTCTGAGTTGGATAAATCTGTCTCCTCAGGTTTGGAAGATGGCAGAAAATTCAGCTACATGCTTCAGAGGTCTCAGATCAGCTCTCTTGCCTTCTACCATATATCACTTCACAATAAGGCTAACTCCTTGAGGGTAAGACTAGCAGTAATTTGGGCTCAGCCCACTTCTACAGGACTTCTGGAGGTTTCCATTTGCCCTTCAGAAGCTTTTGGTCTAGTTCCTCAGCTTCCTGTATGGCACCAAAACTTAGCAAATGTTCTGTGAGGAAAAGCAGTTGTACAGTCGCTACCCCTCAGGTTCCCAGTTTGTCACAGCAGCCCCACAGCCCCACAGAATCACTGAAAGTTCTACTAGTTTCTCTTTTCCCTAACTAAGCCTCTCAGACTCACGGGTCCAGCCAGATTCTCAGCAAGCACCAGGAATCAGAAAATTCCTGAAGAGGAAAGAAAGAAAAGTCCTCACTCACATAAAAGACTTTTTATTTCTAGAATTTTCATTTTTTACCTCTAAAGTTCTCTGATTCCTTAAAAATATAATTTATCTGGCTTTGTCCAGTTTTGTAGCAAAGAGTGCGTTCCTATTCTGACCTACTCTATCCTAAAACAGAAGGTCTTTTGTCATTAGTTTTTAACTCCATCAATTATATGTGTTATCAATGTTATTGCTTGATAAAGTCAATCTTTCAAAAATTTATTCATATGTTTACCATTTTCTATGTTAACAGTACATTTTTACATCTTAGCTTTTCTTCGTGAATCAACTTCCTTCTTGAAGTTTAGAAGTTTCTTAAATGGACATTTGTTGGTGGTAATATTCTTAATAAAAGTTTCTATTAAAATGTCCTTGATTCACCCCAGTTCTTGAAATATGGTCTAATTGGATATACACTGAAAGTTATTTTTTGAAGATTTAATTCAATTTTCTCTCATTTTTCATTGTTGAGTAATATAGTATATTATCAATCTGAGGTCTGACTGTCAGTCATTTGTAAGTGTTGTGTCTTTTCTGTTGGGCCTTTAATATCTTCCTTTTGTACTTGGTGTTCTCCAGTTTCCCTGCATGGGTCTGACTGTAGTTTTTGTTTGTTTTTTAAATTGTGCTTGGATTCCTGAATCTGGATTCTTGAATCTAGATTTGGAGTCTTTTAATCAATTCTGAAAATATCTGTAATTATGTCTCAGTATTCCGTCTCCCCATTTCTTTTTACTCTCCTTTTAGAAGTCTACTTAACTGTCATTATTTTGACTGATTATATCCTATAGATATTTTACTTTCTTGTCTTTATTTTGCTTCTTTTTCCCCCAAGCTTCATTTGGATTTGTTTCTTTTGACCTATCTATTAGTTCTGTTTACCTTTGTCTATTCTACTGTTAAATCCCTTCAAAGAATTTTAAATTTCAGTTATGTTTTTTCAGTTTTAGAATTTTTAGAATTGGTTGTATTTCTACTTACTAATACCTAGTTTTATAAACAAATTTTAGAACACCTCCCATACATATTTCTCTTTTTTTTATAGATCCCATATTTTTCTTTCTGTACTACTTTCTAAACAATGTCTTCATGTCTTTCAGTTTATTTTATTTTCAGAATTTAATCAGTATCTAATCTGAAGTTTCTAAATTCAGTTATGACATTTTTATTTCTAGAAATCTGTTTCTTTCCAAATTTGCATGATAAACTTAAAAACTCTTATTGTTTAATTATAATTTTAATTCACTATTAATACAAACATTTTAAACATACTAATTTGATATTCTGTGATAATTCTAAAGTGTAGCTTTTTCATTTCTGCTTCTTCAGTTTGTTGCTTCTGCTTACTTTCTCATAGTAGCTTATTTTCTTCTGTGCAATTTTTGTTTGCTATATCATTATCTTTAGAATCTTATCTTAGAATATGTGAACCTAGATTTAAAGTTTGCTTCCTGAGAGAGAATTTGCATTTGATTCTGCAAGATACTCAGGGGACTCTAACAATTTGAGGCCACTCTAATTTTTTGCATGAATTTTTTTTTTTTTTTTTGCCCACCATACCTATAAGCACTAAGTCCAGAATCATAATCTGTTAGGGCAGGTATTCCTGTTATTTCTCTTTGTGAGAAAATTTGTTTTTCCTGGTTCAGTTATCATAGTAATTGAGATGGACAGACTAAATGTAGTTAAAAATATGCCCAAACCACTCAGTGGCTTAGGAAAATGAAGATTTATTTTCCCTATGCTAAGTATGATGTGGAGTGGGCTGTCCTCCTCCACTTTCTAACTTTACTATCTAGAGCAAGTTACCAAAAAAAGGGCCAGATCTGGAAACAGGGTATATCATTTTCACCAATGCACTTTTGGTCAGAATATCATCTCACAGTCCCAAAGTGCAGGGCAGGCTGGGATATGTAGTCTTTTTCTGTGCCCAGGAAGAAGAAAGATTGTGATGAACATACAATATTATCTGTGTCACATCTACAAAGGTTGAAAGTCCTTCTCACGTATTCAGCATTATTTGAGAATATCTGTTCTGACCTCCCAACTTACAGGGAACAAAGGATTTTTTTATGCTCCACTAAGTCAGGCTTGTGGTTAGTTAAAACAAAATCCTTGGGAATGCCAGTTTTGGTGCTTCTGGGCTTTTATGGGTTTGCACTTTCCTGACACTTCTGACCTATGAGAATTTCCCTTATTTTTATGCAAACTCTTTCAATATTTTTTTTTGAGATTCATATTTTGAGTACTGTTCTTTGGTATTCTGTCTGAGAAGAGTTTCTTAGAACTAATCTGCTATATTGATTAAAATGAAAATCAACCTTGGAAAAAACTCAATAACCTCTCTCTCAAAGAAGAGAGATTATTCTGACCCCAACCACTAGCCCTATACTGTGTTTTCTCATGTTGAAGAAGAAACTGGGTGGCTTCCTCATGTTAAGTGTCTGAATTATTAGAGCCACCAGATAGTTGCTCCTGTTTCCTAGTAGTACATGCATCTCTCTCTCTCAATTTTATATTTTATATGGGAAAGCCTAGACCAGACCAAGTTACTCAAACTAACTTTCCAAGGGGCTGCTGTTACTCAGCATTCATTTAAACTAATACTATAGCATTTATCTCATTGTCTTCCTCAATTTTAAGCTCAATGAGTATTAGAAACCAGGACTATGTATTCTTCTAGATAGTGTTAAATGTCTGTTGGGAAAAATTGATTAAAATTGCTTTTGAACATTTTTGCATACCTTAAGAGGAAGCATCTAATGGAGCGCCATTTTGCATTTTAAATCTAAATTAGCTTTAATTGATCCAATGTCTTGATAAAGTCCCTTGTGGTTTTGTTACCATATTTCTAAAGAATTTCAATTTGGAAAAATTTCTTTAGCTATAGTTTTCTTTTCCATTTTTGTGAACTGATTTCTGGAACCTCACCCTGAGTGTTTGCTATAGAGTAGAATCATAATCATAAAAGCAGACTTAAGCTTCTTCAAGTTCTTTTTTTTTTAAATAATATCTTTCAGCTTCTTAAATGAATGGGTTCATGTCCACTGTTAAAAATTATTTTCTATATTGCTCCTTTAAATATTTTACTTTTCATCCAGTTACTAAGAAAAGTTGATTTTATGAGTTTGATTTTAGGTACCTATTGCATTCTCAAGTTGTCAAACTCATGACATGTACACCAATACCATAGCCAATTTGGTAATAGAGGATAATTATTGCTTTTTGAATATTACCATTCTTAAAGCTTTTTCCTGTCTTTTAGATTTAACATGTTGTATTTCGTTGTCTCACTTATTTCTTTCCATGAAATTATGGAGTGTTGCATGTTTACAGACTACAGTTTATAAATGGTACCTATAAGTCAACTTACTAGAGAGCATGTATTAGTGTTGCATTAAAAACAAAATCCTGTTCTGAAGCCACTGTGCACATTTTCTCTCAAAGTCTATTTTCATTTTATTCACAATTCCCATAAGGTTCTCAACCTCCATCATGTAAATCACAGTTATTACAAAGGAGGAAGATTGCCTGCTAAAGATGGATACGTTGACAATACTTAGATATAGAGTATGGCACCAATTGGGCTGAACAGACAGAGGAAGCTAGAGGATCTGAAGGAATAGTGACGACATTTGAATTGGAAAAGTCAGGGAAGATCCAAGGAGGAGGTACCATCTGATAGAGTGTATTTTAGTTACCCCATATATATTATTTCTTTATATAAAACTCTAAGATTCCAAGCTTTTTACTGGTGGCTTTTTTCTTTTTTAGTAGATATTTTTACTAGTTATTTTAGCAAAGGAAACTTTTATTCATACATCAAACACCTAGAAAATCACATGCTACAATTCAAGTAGGTAGATTGTTATATCTTAAGGAAAAAACAGATTCTTTTTTAAGAGAAATTTCTATGTACCTAAAGTTTTGTAAACAGACTTTGGGGGTTCTTGGAACTTATCCATTAACCCCAGGTTAACTAGCTCTGCTTAATATAGTATAATTATACAGTACCAACTGAGTCCAGTTTGCAAGTCTTAAGGAAAAAAAAGTAGACTACAATAAAAATGAATGATTCAGCCCCTCAGAGTAGTTTGTACCACACTTTCTGTGTCCTTTTCTACTGTTATTAATTAAGAGTTTGCTTTATGTCATTTTGTTATTAAGATTTGAAATACTAAAAGATGAGTCCTCTAAGGGAGAGGAACAAGGAACCCAGAGATAGAAGCTGGAGATGGTGTCCAGAATAACTGATTTCCGTTAGAGATCTGTTCATTTCATAGTAAGTTTATAAACCAGTAAGGAGTAGCCAAGAGTGTTTCTCAACTTCATTTTCTAACTAACTTATCAGGCCAAATATAGATTAAGAGGTTCCACTTGCATACTCATAGAAACGAAATCACTAGGATTTGGTCAAGATTCTCAACTTTAAATAGACTACCAGGTAATTAATTTACATACCAAATATTGAGAATCATTAACCTAAGTTATTTAGGAAGAAACTAACTGCTGCCAGAGAAAATTAGTAGTTTCTATTCAGGGAAACTCTTTTATCAAGCACATATTAAACTCATATAGTACATAAATGCATACCTAGTAAAAATACTCTAATAAATATTTTTCTTGCACCCAAACAATGAAAGAATGTGTTTTTGCCCTCTTAAAATTTGCAATGCCTCCCAATTTGTTCTTTTTGCTTAAGATTGCTTTAGTTATATGGGGTCCAACTTAAAGCTATACTACAAGGCTATAGTAATCAAAACAGCCTGTCATTGGCACAAGAACAGAGACAGGCCTATGAATCAGAACAGAGAACCCAGATGTAAAACCGTTCTCATGTTGCCATCTGATCTTTGACAAAGAAGACAAAAACATACACTGGAGAAAAGAATCCCTATTCAATAAATGATGAAACAGGATCTGTACCTCTTATCACTGACAAAAATTAACTCCCAATGGATACCAGACCTAAATCTAAGGCATGAAACCATAAGAATTCTAGAAGAAAATGTTGGAAAAACTCTTATAGACATCAGCCTGGGCAAAGAATTTATGAAGAAGACACCAAAGGCAAACACAGCAATAAGAAAAATAAATAAATGGGACCTGATCAAATTAAAAAGCTTCTGCACAGCCAAAGAAATAATCATTAGAGTGAATAGACAACCTACAGAATGGGAGAAAATATTTGCATCTTATATATCCCATAAAGTACTAATAACCAGAATCTGCAAAGAACTCAAACAAAGCAGCAAGAAAAAATCAAACAAGCCCATTAAAAAGTGGGCAAACGATGTGAACAGAAATTTTCAAAAGAAGACAAATGGCCAATATATGAAAAAGTGCTCAACATCTCCAATCATCAGGGAAATACAAATCAAAACCATCGTGAGATATCACTTAACTCCAGTAAGAATGGCTTTTATGAAAAAGTCCCCAAACAACAAATGTTGGTATGGGTGCAGAGAGATAGGAACACTCATTCGCTGCTGGTGAGATTGCAAACTAGTACAACCACTATGGAAAGTAGTAGGGAGATACTTGAAAGAACTAAAAGTAGAACTACTGTTTGATCCAGCAATCCCACTACTGGGTATTTACCTAAAGAAAAAAAGACATTCTATAAAAAAGACATCCGCACTCGAAAGTTTATAGCAGCACAATTCACAAGTGCAAAGATGTGGAAACAATCCAAGTGTCCAGCACATGAGTAGATAAATAAAATGTGGTATGTGTATCCCATGGAGTGCTACTTAGCAATAAAAAAGTGGTGAATTACTAACTCTTCCGTTATCCTGGATGGAAAATGGAGATCATTTTTCTAAGCGAAGTATCGCAAGAATGGGCAAACAAACACCACATGTACTCACCGTTAAATTGGAACTAATCGATCAACACTTATGTGCACATATGGAAATAACATTCATCGGAAGTCAAGCAGGTAGGAGTGGGGATGAGAAGATGGGTAAATTCATACCTAACAGGTATAATGCACGCTATCTGGAAGATGTCATACTTCTAACATTGACTCAATTGATACAAAAGCAATTTATGTAACCAAAATGTTTGTATCCCCATAATATTCTGAAATAAAAAAAATTTGCACTGTAGGTTAGTTTAAGAGTCTTGTCCTTTAGGCCAATTTTAAGGAGAGGGAGAAGAGAAAGCCCTATTCTTTGCTGTTACAGTTGACATGAATTACGAGGAATGATTTATTAGAAATTAGCACAATATTTTGTGGAAGGTAATGGATTTCTCATTGTGTAAAAGAATCTCCATGCATGGTTAAAAAGCAAAACTTTCCTTTGAATTGTAAATATCCATCTCAAACTGCCAAATTTGCAGGAGTAGAAGATGAAGAGGAAGCCTGCCTTGTATTTGGTGAATTGATTATTGCACTGTCGGATGTCCAGGGGCAAAACTCAACCAAGAGAAACAAGTTGCTATTTGCAAAGTGTTAAAACAACAGCCAGATTGTTTCTTCTTCACTGGCTGTGCACAGTATGGGCTGGCACCACTGCAGTAGCTCAGAAATCTCAAATGCTGTCAGGAAAAACAAACCAAGCCCTCCAGATAGAATAAAAGGGTGAAAAGACAAGCAAGAAGGAACACCAAGAATTTATCAGCAGTTAACAAAAGAATGATATATTTGCTAACCTACTGGTGGAAATGCTCTGTGAAGAAGGAGTGATTTCAGGAAATTTCTTTCTTCGATTTTACTGTCTTTGTTCCTTAGTGGGACATAGATATTGATTTCATTAGCAATGAGTTCTTTTAAGTTGTAAAATTTCCTTTAAGACTTCAAAGCCTATATAGCCTGTATGATGGCTTTGACTGCAAGGGTTCATATATTATTCGGATATTTTTTAAAGAAGTGTCTTCTCATGAAGTTTTGATTGAAAGAATGAAAGCTGTGCGAAGGAAAAGAGAAAGAAAAATAAATTATATTTTGTTATACTAAACTCCCTTTAAGCTATTTACCTGGGGTATGCTGCAGAACAAACATCTGTTGTGCTAAATGGGAAAATGAATGTAAAATTAATGTACTGATTAACAATACAAGTCCACGTACTAATCCTGATTGTATCACCACAAGGATAAGATTCTAGGCTTAAGAATTAGTAAAAGCTAGATTTCTTTTTTCTAAATTTTATTTCAGAATATAATGGGGGTACCAGTGTCTCAGTTATATAAATTGCTTGTGTACTGTTCAAGTCAAAGTCGTAAGTGTACCCATGCCCCAGATAGTGTGCATCGTACCTGTTAGGTATGAATTTACCCATCCCTTCCACCTGCTCCCATCTGCTTGATTTCCTATCAGTACGTGTACATCTGTCAATTCTTCCCAACCACCAAATCAATAAGGTAGCAATAAAGGGAGCTGGATCATAGGATAAAAAGAATTCAAATTATTTTATTATTTTTATATGAATGATAACTTGATTGTTACAGCATGGTTGTCTTCAAACCTGAGGTTATCAAATGTTTTTGCTCGTTCATGTTCAGCATACTATTCTGAATTATGTTTTTGACTAATAAATAGATACTCAGAAATAGTTTTGAAACAATGAATGAAGCCTTTTTAAACCTGTTAAGAAGGAAAAATATATACATAATCTTACATATACCTGATGTATTTTACAATATAATACACATTACATTTTATGCATGTATATGTATTTGCACATATGTATATATATGCATATGCATTTGCTAGTGTCTGGTGATTTGAATTGGCTTTATATTTTTGTATCTTTTTAATCATTTACATCCCTGTAATTCAAGGATATAAATAAAATATGAGTCCCTCTGACTACCTCCCCTCTTAAGAACTTTAATCCACTTTCTGCTGTGCACTTTCCTCTATCCCAAGATACATTCTTCGATAACTTTTTATTCCACTCTTTCTATAGCTCCCATACATGTTTCACCTCTTTTCACAGAACACTTCTGATATCCTTTCTCCTCTTTGACTTAATTTCTTTTGTCCTTTGATGGTACTTGGTCCATGTGGTCATTTCAACTGCTGCTGTTCATTCTTCTACATTTTCATGTTGTTAAATTTAATATAGTTCTAGATCAATTAAACATTTGAAAAAAAAATTCAAGTGATTTTTAAGAGATTACCGTTCTTACATCTCCCTGCAAAACCTATTCTTTATTTCAGGTTTTGGAATCCAGCTATACTTTCCTACTTTTTAAAATCTCTCTGTTTAATCTGCAATTACACATATTGTCGAAAACTTTTATTACTTGCCATTATCTGTCTATCTCTTCATCCCTCCCCTGGTGCAATATTCGTGCTGCTGGCTTACCTGATGCCTTAGCCTCAGAGTTTGTTATTCCATTCCAAGTCATACAAGTCATCCCAAATTGTTACATGGTCTGACCATAAATTTTGATACCGTCTGGAACTCTTAAACATCTGAAATTCCAAACTTTTCCAATCTCTTCCATGACTAAAATTTCCAAACACTTCATTGGAGTCCTTCCTTTATCATTTTGTTAAAAATGCCTTACTATACAACATAGTTACTCTAACTCCTAAAAACTTGCTATGGTTTTTAAAATACCATTCATCACTGTTAAGAATTATATTATTACTTATTTGTTTGCTTAATAACTTTATTTCTCTCTCTGGAATGGAAACTCTTGGATAGGCATTTTGTCTCCTTCACTACTAATTCCTCAAAAGTCTACAACACAATGAAGAGTTTGTATTTGATATTTAATAGTATTTTCTCTGTAGAATTGATGAGTGAATAAAATAATTCCAGTGAATCAAGGAGTTACTTTCCCCCCCCTTAAGAAACTATTATATATCAAATTGGCTACATCTTTCAATCAGATCCACATCTGCTCTTGCTAGGCAGAACTAGCTTCAGGCTCATTCTCCAAGGTAGGAAAGATTTCATCATGTGACTGAAAGATTGTTTACCCCAAACTATCTCAGAAATGAACACATTTTAGGATGAATGCTTCTTTCAGAGCATGATTATGAATATGAACTATGGTAATAAGGCAGATTGTCATTTATGATTGAGTGACATTTTTGTGGTCTTGGCTACCTTAATCATCCGTGGTAGGAAGACTACAAATAGTAAAGAGCCAAAGGAAAAAACACATTTAGTTCTTTGTAACCAAAAGTATAAGTTGGGAAATTAAATATATATACATGTTACAGAAAATTTTGGAACAAAGCCTGGATAAATGTTATATGAAACTTCTTTTGCATTTTACCCAGAAACAAGAACACTCTCTAATGCATTTTAGTTGGGGTCATCTGAATAGGTTGCTTTATTTCCTTCCCTTTGCATAAGAGGTTGTAACTCTGCTCAAAAAAAAAAAAAAAAAAGGATAATTCCATTGTAAAATTAGAATTAAGCAATGATATGAGCTTTCAGTCTCTGCTGACATGACTTATTTACAAAGTATTGTGTAGAATGTAATTGAGAGCTCTGGAATGTCAGGGATATCATTTTGTTAATCTTTGTGTCCCTCTCAAAACAAAACCACTGTGCTTGACATTTGGCAGGCAATACATGCTTTTAAAATGATCAATCAGATTTTCATTCTTGGGATCTGGCATTTAATTTGAAATTGAAATCATTTTCTCACAATTAGTTTTTGCTTTTTTGTTGGTCTTATTTCTTGTTGAAGTCATTTGTTCTATGTGGAATTATTACAATGCAGTAAATAATATATAGCTATACATTCAAAATCTCATATGAAGAACATCTTGAAACCAGAAGTTTAGGGCTGGATGGGTCATTAGATGTCAGCCAGTCCAAACATTTTATTTTCTAGATGGGCAAAAATGTCCCACAGAAGTGAATTGACTTGCCTGGGGTTTTACATGTTTTTAAATTAGACTAGAATCTAGGTCACCCAATGCTGGGATATTTCTGCTATATTAGATGACTGTGCACTGAAAAGCATATTCAGAGAGTAATAAACCTATTCAGTGCAACATTCTCTAAGGCAATGATTTCCAAACTTATTGAATACATACCCTAATGAATAAACAATTCTCAGAATACCCTCATATGTTTAAATTTTTTAATAAATTACTAAAGTACTATAACTTTTATAATAAATACATGAAAATATAAAGAGTAGTGGTACTTTAAAATAATTTTATTAGTACATCCTTTTCTGCTTTCACAAATTTATTATTGATAAAATTTTACAGGCTGGGCTTGGTGGCTCAAGCCTGTAATCCTAGCTCTCTGGGAGGCCGAGGTGGGCGGATCATTTGAGCTCAGGAGTTCGAGACCAGCCTGAGCAAGAGCGAGACCCCATCTCTACTATAAATAGAAAGAAATTAATTGGTCAACTAATACCTATAGAAAAAAAAAATTAGCCGGGCATGGTGGCACATGCCTGTAGTCCCAGCTACTTGGGAGGCTGAGGCAGCAGGATTGCTTGAGCCCAGGAGTTTGAGGTTGCTGTGAGCTAGGCTGACGCCATGGCACTCACTCTAGCCTGGGCAATAAAGTGAGACTCTGTCTCAAAAA
>VSMD01060258.1:0-35186 GCA_008750895.1 Mirza zaza | reverse complement strand
CCCCCTGCCTGTCCCTGCCCTCTGCACACCCCCTGCCTGTCCCTGCCCCTGCCTACCCCCTGCCTGTCCCTGCTCTCTGCCTATCCCCTGCCCGCCCCCTGGCCAGTCCCTGCCCCTGCCTACTCCCTGCTTACCCCCTGCCTGTCCTTGCCTACCCCCTGGCCTGTCCCTGCCCACCCCCTGCCTGTCCCTGCCCTCTGCACACCCCTGACCCTGGGCTCCCCCACAGCATCTCCTTGGTGAACAAGGCTGCGGTCGACTACTTCTTCGTGGAGCTGCACCTCGAGGCGCACTGCGAGGCCCTGCGGCACTTCCTGCTGATGGAGGACGGCGAATTCGCTCAGTCCCTCAGCGACCTGCTCTTTGAGAAGGTGACCCCAGGTCCCCTGGTGCAGGGTGGGTGGTGCTGGCTGCAGAGGGGATGTTCTCTGGGAGGGGAGGCCTGTCCCCGCGGCCCAGGCACAGCGTGGGGCACTGGGCCCTGCTGACCGGTGTGGGACTGTCCTGGCATGGGACTGTCTGGTGGGAACGTCCGGACGCCTGTCTCTCCCCTCAGCTCGGGGCAGGCCAGACACCGGGGGAGCTGCTCAACCCGCTGGTCCTCAACTCCGTCCTGAGCAAGGCGCTGCAGTACAGCCTGCACGGTGACACCCCGCACGCCGCCAACCTCTCCTTTGCCCTCAAGTACCTGCCTGAGGTGTTTGCGCCCAACGCCCCGGACGTGCTGAGCTGCCTGGAGCTCAGGTACAAGGTCAGCAGCGGCTCTCACACGTGGACGGGGGGCACGGGGGCCTGGCCCTGAGGCCGCGTGCTGAGCGGGGCTTCCTGAGCAGGTCGACTGGCCCCTCAACATGGTCATCACCGAGAGCTGCCTGGGCAAGTACAGCGGCATCTTCTCCTTCCTGCTGCAGCTGAAGCTCATGATGTGGACGCTCAAGGACGTCTGCTTCCACCTCAAGCGCACAGGTAAGGCTGCTCGGCGGGACCCGCCCGGGCCCGGGGCTGCCGCTCACCCTCTGCCCTGCCCCCACACAGCCCTGGTGAGCCACATGGCCAGCTCCGTGCAGTTCCGCCAGCTGCAGCTGTTCAAGCACGAGATGCAGCACTTCGTCAAGGTCATCCAGGGCTACATCGCCAACCAGATCCTGCACGTCACCTGGTGCGAGTTCAGGGCCCGGCTGGCCGCGGTGCGCGACCTGGAGGACATCCAGCGCGCCCACGCCGAGTACCTGCACAAGGCCGTCTTCAGGTGAGGCCGGGGGCGCCGGGGCTGCGTCCCCACCCCAACCCGGGCGCAGCCCACCCAGTAGCGCTCGTCCTGGCAGGGGCCTGCTGACGGAGAAGGCGGTGCCGGTCATGAACATCATCCACAGCGTCTTCAGCCTCGTGCTCAAGTTCCGCAGCCAGCTCATGGCCCAGGCCTGGGGCCCCGCCGGTGGCCCTCGGGGTGCTGAGCACCCCAACTTTGCCCTCATGCAGCAGTCCTACAGCACCTTCAAATACTACTCCCACTTCCTGTTCAAAGGTGAGCCCCTGGCCAGGTGGGGCTGGGTTCCAGCGCATGCAGGGTCCCGAGCCGCGGGCAGAGGTCTGAGCTGCTTGCTGTCCCCCAGTGGTGACCAAGCTGGTGAACCGCGGCTACCAGCCCCACCTGGAGGACTTCCTGCTGCGCATCAACTTCAACAACTACTACCAGGATGCCTGAGGCTGCTCCGCGGGGACACGAGGAATAAAGGTGCCCTCAGCCCATCACTGCCTCTTCTCTCCGCGGCTGGGGACAGGGCAGGGGAGGAATGACACAGGGAGGCCGACTGAGGAAGCAGGTGGTTTATTTAGGGGCCCGGGAGACACGGTGGGGGCTGGAGGAGCTGCCTCGTCCCTGGGACTGGCCCCTGCGTCACCCGCACGAGGCCGAGCTCCCTGGGCCGGGCCGTGCTGCTGAGCTGGCGTCAGGCAGAGACGGGTCAGGTCCCGACTGGACATCTCTGTCGTCATAGAGAGGCGGGCGAGGGGCAGCCGGCGCCGTCTCGGTGACTCCGCAGCACTCGAGGGCCTCGGAGGCTCTAGGCGTTGGAGCCCGCGAGGCGGTTACGAGGATCACGTCACACACAGCTCCGCCGCCCAGAGTGGGGGCTTGCTGCTGTAGGAGAGCCGCCGGCCGGCCGCCCCCCCCGCGGGCTCCGCGGCCACCTCGGGCTCTGCGGCCGCCCCGCTGTCGCTGTCGTAGGGCGTCTCCAGCAGCTTCAGCACGCGCCGCACCTGGGGGAGAGGAGGGTGGGGGTCTGAGGCCGTCCCTGCCGCCCCGGAGGTGGCACAGGGGCAGGCGTGCGCTTGCCTCCGAGAAGTCTCCGCCCTCGGCAGCCTGGATGGCGTTCTGCGCGATGTAGTTCCTCAGCACGTACTTGGGGTTGTTGGCGCGCATCACGCGCACACGCTCGGCCCGCCAGGCAGCGGCGTCCCCGACACCCTCCATGTCCTTGTCCAGCCGGGCTCTGGAATCACATCCGGGCTGGGCTCTCCGGGCAGGTGGGGCCCAAGGCACCCCCAACCCCCACGCTCTCTGTAGCCACCCTGGCGCGTGGACCCACCTGTACCGCTGGAGCCAGCCGGCCCAGTGCTCCCTGTTCCTGCTCTGCAGCTCGGCTGGGCTCAGCTGCTCCAGCCGGGCCTGCTGCTCCACGCGCTCCAGCTCTCGTGTGATGTTCGCCCGTGTGCCCATGAGTGCGAACAGCTGCGGGTTCGACTGCGCCAGCATCAGCATCATGGAGAGCTGCCTGCGGGGGGAGGGGCAGCACGAGGCTTGTCCTGGGCTGCTGGGAGGCCCCGTCCCCACCCCAGCCCGGAGTCCCGCTGTGGTGCCCAAGTGGGCACCCACCACCCATCCCCCGTCCTGCTGAGGGCAGGGACGGTCTCTGCGGCTTGCCGTCTCCACGGACACCAGGAAGACCCCAGGGCTTAGTGCATATGGGTGTCTCTGCTATCGAGACTCCTGCCCAGCAGGCTTCGCAGGCCCTGCTGGCCTGTGCGCCCACAGCTCCCGCTCCCCGAGTTCCTGCGTGACCAGGATCTGTCATTGCCACAGCCAGCACCGTCTACGCATCATCCTGAGCATGGAAGCTCTTCCCACGGGATGTGCTCTTCCTGTTGGGGACAGTGCAGGAAAGCGTGGTCTGCCTGGGAACCTGAGCGCCCACCTTCCCTGGTAAACCAGAGACTGTTCTGGGAAACGAGGCCACTGTTGCCCAGCCGTGCCGTCTGGCCTGCTCACACCTTGTCAGTGTCACTTGTCTTCTCTGTGACTGTCGGGTCCCAATGTCAAGAGACGGGACCTGGGTGCCTTCATCCCTGGGACGGGAGTGGCCGCCTGGGCCCCTGCGCGGCCCCAGCCAGCTCTGTCTCTTCCCCTTGAACCCACTTTCTGAACATTCCTCCCTTTCCGGAAACAAATTCCAAGGAAGCAAGACCCAGGTACCCACCGGGGATCCATCTGGGGTCGGAAGGCAAGTCTCAGCTCCTCCAAGGAGGCACACTGTGCGGTCAGCACGGTCAGGAACTCCTCCAGGTCCGGCGACTCCGGCTCAACCGGGAAGGAGCTCAGCGAGTAGAAGGTGTTGGTGAAGTCGGCACCTGGAGCACAGGCCGCTCAGGCTGGAGGCCGGCACAGGCCCCGACTCCCCTCTTGCGCCTGTCCCCAACCGACCCACACCCTGTGTCCAGCGCACGTGCTGAGCCTGCGCAGTGGCAGGTTCTGGGGCTCCTGCCCCGCCCCGTCCCCACTCCTCAGCCTCTGCATCTGCACCCGGCTCGGCCTCCGTTCTCGGTGAACGCTGGTGCCCGCCCCCACCGCTGCCGTCAGCCACCACTGCCTGCCTTGGACTCAACACGACACTCTGAGGTTCTTAACCTGACTTGTTCAGACACAGTCACACGTGACCACGGTGACCCTAAGACAGTATCTAAAAATTAAACACAAAAGAAACTGACGAGGGAATCAAAAGAGTATATTACGAAAACGACTAAACCAAAAGGTGCCAATAACTGAGAAAATGAGGGACAAAGAAGGTATAAGATGCAGAAATAGCAAAATGGCAGAAGTACTTCCTTATCAGTAATTACTTCAAAAGTAAAGGGATTAATCTCTCCACCAAAAGGCAAACTGGCAAAATGGATAAAGAGGCAATTCAGCCACATGCTGTCTGTGAGAGACTTCCAGGACACTCAAAAACAGATAGGTTGAAAATACCCACATGAGTGCCGTGTGGCTCACGCCTGTAATCCCAGCACTTTGGGAGGTCAAGGTGGGAGGATCACTTCAGCCCAGGACTTTGAGGCCAGCCTGGGCAATGTAGTGAGACCCCGTCTCTACCAAAAAAACCCAGAAAAAATTAGCTGGGCATGGTAGTGGCATCGGTAGTCCCAGCTACTCAGGAGGTTGAGGCAGGAAGATCCCTTTAGCCCAGGAGTTTGAGGTTGCTGTGAGCTATCATGATGCCACTGCACTCTAGCCTGGGTGATAGAGTGAGACCCTGTCTTGAAAAAAATGCCATGCAGTAACATAAGGAGCCCTGAGGTGGCTATACTTAGATCAGTTACAAGAGACAAGAACAGCGTTACACGTGGGTAAGAGAGTCAGTTCTTAAGAGCCCAGCCCACTTCCGCTGTGCAACTCTGCTACCTGTGAGAGTCAGTTCTTAGCACATAGAGGAAGGCAAAAGAAAAAGTTCACAAGGATGTAAAAGTTATAAATATGCACTAAACAGTAGAGCCTTAAAACACATAAACATTCACGGTATTGAAGGGAGAAATAGACAATAGTTCTATAATAGAAGTTGGAGAAAAGTAGGACATTTTTAAGAACAGGTAGACAAAAGACCAGTAAGGACTTGAACAACAGCACAAACTGTCCAGACCAAGCAGACACACGTGAAGAATATCTAACGAGCAGCACGTACAGCCTTCTCAAGTGCACCTGGGTTGTTCTCCAGGTAGACCATATATTAAGCTACAAAACAAGTCTTAATAAATTAAAAAAGTGATAACTTTTCCAGCCACAATGGAATGAAGCTAGAAGTTACTTAAAAATGGGTACACTTAATTTGTTAAGAAGGAAGATCTCATTTGAGTCTTTTGTTAAGAGGAAAGAAAACTAGAAATTTCACAAATAATGTAAAGATTAACTATCACACTCTTAATCAACCAATGGGTCCTACAAGAAGTCACAAGGGAGTTTAGAAACCACTTAGAGATGTATGAAAACAAAAACAACATACCAAAATGTGTGGGATACAACAAAAGTGGTGATCAGAAGGAAACGTACAGCTGTAAATGCCTGCATTAAACAAGGAGATCACAAATCAGTAACCCCACCTTATACCTAAGGAGCCGGAGTAAGAATAAAAAGAGTAAAGTAAGAACGAAGTTAGCAAAAGGGAAGGAAATAATAAGGCTTAGAGGGAGATAAAAGGAAAAGAATAGAAAAATAATAGAGAAAAGTCAAAGCAAGAGTTTGCTCTTTGAAAAGATCAGCGAACGTTTCTAGCTGCAGTGATGAGAGAGAGGACAAGATGAAATCCCAAAATGGAAGTGGGGACGTGGCTACTGACCGTACGGAAATAGGAAAGGGTTACAAGAGACGAACGTTGCACGAATATGTGAAATACCTAAAGCAGTCAGTTCACAGATTCAAAGGTGGATGGTGGTTACCAGGAGGGCTGTGAGGAGGGGAAATGGGGGTGCTAGTCATCGCCATGCAGGAGCTTCAGAGATCTGCTGTGTGGCATTGTGCCCACGGTGGACAGTCACGTGTCATACACTTGCACAGTTAAGAGGCGGATCCATGTTAAGTGTTGTTACCACAACAGCATTTTTCCCCCAGAGACAGGGTTTTGCTCTGCTGCCCAGGCTGGAGTGCAGTGGTGTGATCAGCTCACTGTAACCTTCAACTCCTGAGCGCAAGTAATCCTCCCACTTAAGCCTCCTGAGTAGCTGGGACCATGGGCAGGCACTACCACACCCGGCTATTTTTAAAAAGTTTTTTGTAGAGATGGGGTCTCACTATGTTGCCCAGGCTGGTCTTGTGCTCCTAGTGTCAAACACTCTGCAACCCTCCCACCTCAGCTTCCCAAGGTGCTGGGAGCATAGGTGTGAGCTGCGGCACCTGACTTTTTTTTAAAGAATAGCATGAACAATTATAGGCCAAAATTAGATAACCTGGATGACAGAGACAAATTCCTAGAAACACACAAATTACCAAAACTGACTCAAGGAGAAACAGAGAATCCAGACAGACCTAAATCTAAATAAAATGAGTAAAAAGATTGATCCTTAATCAAAAACTTCCCAAGGAAAAAAGGCCAGGACCAAATGGCTTCACTGGTGAATTTTACCAAACATTTAAAGAAGAGCTAGTACCAATCTTTCTCAAACTTTTTGGGAAAATTGGAAGAGGGAATACCCCCTCGCCCAACTATGAGGCCAGCGTGGCCTTAATATCAAGGTCAAACAGACACTACGAGAAAAGAAAACTACAGGCTAGTATCCCTTAATGATGCAAAAATCCACAAAATACTAGCGAAATTCAGCATGTTAAGGTTAAGAGGATTACAGCCACGGCTGAGTAGGAATTGTCCCCAGAACACAAGGAGATATGAATGAAAGAATAAAGGCACGGGGTCACCTTCATGGCAAGAAAGAGCACTTGACAACACCCGACAGCCTTTCGTGGCAGAAACACTCAGACTGGAAGAAAACGCCAGTCCGACGAAGCTCACAGCTAACACCACACTCGGTGGTGGAACCCTGAGCACTCTTCCTCTGAGATCAGGGAGGACACAGGGATGCCCACGTGGGACACGTCTGTCTGTTCCAGCCAGAGCAGTTGCACAGTTAAAACACGCGAGCCGGCAAACCCACGACTGCCTAGAGGAACTGAAAGTGGACCCTCGGATATTTTCACAACTGGACGTAGCAGTCAAGAGATGAAACAGCCCACGTGTGCGTCAACAGCATCCACACAACAGAGCACTGGCCTTAGGGCGGAAAAGCTCCGATATGCGCGTGGATGGACGCTGGGGCCATCACGCCAAATGAAGTAAGGCGGTCACGAGAGGACACGCGCTGTGTCACTCCACTTGTGGAGTCCCAGCGTCATCGAACGCACAGACAGAGCGGGGTGGTGGGTGCCAGGCTGGGGAGGGGAGTTGGTGCTTAGCGGGGCACAGCCTTGGTCTGGGACGATGAGGAAGTTCTGGAGACGGATGTGGCCACCCGGCAGCGTGAGTGTGCTCGGTGCCACTGAAGTGTGCACTTAAAGAGGGCAAACTGCAGACTCAACTGTGGCAAAACGCTGCGTGCCTGTGGCGGCGTGCCCCTCGGCCCCTCACCGGTCAGGTGCATGGTGTCCAGGAGCTGGGCCACCAGCGCCGCGTCCTCCTCCTGAGGCGCCCCCAGCAGGCCCAGCTTGCGCCGCATCTTCTGCAGGCGGTACCTCCGGAACTCGGCGTCGAACTCCTCGGCCAGGGCGGCCTCGGCCAGCGCGGGGGGCAGCTCGGGCTGCAGGGCCTCGGCCAGCTTCTGCAGGTTCCACCTGCACACCTCGGGCTGCCTGCTGAAGGCGTAGCGGCCGGCGCCGTCCGAGGCGTTGCACACGTGGTCGGGGTCGTACCTGCGGCGCAGACGAGAGCTGCGGCACCCCCGGGAAGGCGCCGTGGGGACGGCTCAGGCCCCGTCAGGAGGCCAAAGGCAGTGGGCATGGGTCCACCCTCTCCTGGCCCGTTCCGCAGGGGCCATGTCCCCACAGTCTCAGGTCGAGGACCCTGGAGTTGCCCTCGACCCTCCCCAGTCAGCCGCCAGCCCGTCAGTTCTGCCCAGCACAGGGAGCCACACCTGCCCCTGTGTACCTCCTTTCAGTCCTTTTTTTATTTTTTTTTGAGGCAGAGTCTCGCTCTGTGGCCCAGGTGGAGTGCTGTGGCATCATCACAGCTCACAGCAGCCTCCCAGCTCCTGGGCTCAAGCGATCTTTGTGCCTCAGCCTCCGAGTAGCTGGGACTACAGGTGAGCACCACCCCGCCTGGCTAATTTTTCTGTTTTTAGTAGAGACAGGGTCTGGCTCTTGCTCTTGCTCAGGCTGGTCTTGAACCCCTGACCTCAAGTGATTCTCCCCCTCGGCCTCCTAGAGTGCTAGGATTACAGGCATGAGACACCGCGCCCGGCCTTAATCTATTTTCATTTTGTTTCTTTTAAAATTATTACTTTTAATAGCCAGCCAAAGCTGGGCATGGTGGCTCACACCTGTAATCCTAGCACTCTGGGAGGCTGAGGTGGGAGGATCCCTCGAGGTCAGAAGTTTGAAACCAGCCTGAGTGAGACCCCATTCTCTACTAAAAATAGAAAGAAATGAATTGACCAACTAAAAATATATATACAAAAAATTAGCCGGGCATGGTGGCGCATGCCTGTAGTCCCAGCTACTCGGGAGGCTGAGGCAGCAGGATCACTCGAGCCCAGGAGTCTGAGGTTGCTGTGAGCTAGGCCGACACCACGGCACTCACTCTAGCCTGGGCAACAAAGTGAGACTCTGTCTCAAAAAAAACAATTAAATAAAAGCCAGCCAAATTTAGCAGTGGGGGTTTATACCAGCCCTAGTGACAGGAATGTTAGTGAGATCTGATAACCCACCACCATCGGGCCAGCCTTTCGCTCCACCCAGCCCAGCGGCGGAGGGACCCTTTGCAAAATGCTGACGCAGTGCGCGCTGCTTTGCTCAGAGCCCTCCCGGGGCCCAGCTGACCGGGCCGTACCGCGGAGAACTAAACACGGAACATGGCGTCACAGACGCTCGTCGTCCCCCTGCCACCCCAGGGGCCGGTGCTTGGGCAGGCGCAGGCCACGCACCTGTCCAGGAAGCCAAAGGGCCCGTAGTCGAGGGTGAGCCCCACGATGCTCATGTTGTCGGTGTTGAGCACGCCGTGGCAGAAGCCCACACACTGCCACTCGGCCACCATCTGCGCCGTGCGCCGCGCCACCTGGGGCAGGGCAGACACCGTTCATGCCCTCCTGTGGGCCCTGTCCCCTCTGCTCCCCGAGAGGGGCGGCCCTCCTGCCCTTCCTCCCTCCTGGGGACTAGCTGGGCCTCTCTGGGCAGTTCTCGCTCTCCGGGACTCCCGGGGGCCTGTTCTAGTATCTTCTGTAATCTTGACCATGGGGGAGAGGAGAGTATTTTGTAAGGGAAGGAGAAAGCGCTCTCCGAGTGAGCAGGGGTGTGTGGGTCCCGATCCCCACTGATGCCGTCTGTTCTCTCACGTGCTCGCAGACTTGGCTGTTACCCAAACCAGAGCAAGGAGGGAACCCTGACGTGCCCCCGCCTCAGGCGCGGCAGGAAGACCCCGTGGAAGGAAGTTAGCCTGTTGCGGGGCAACACCTGTCCTAGGTGCAGGTCACTGTGTCCAGCAGGCCGCTGTCCACCTCCCCTCTGGTGCCACTAGGGCCGGTTCTGGCCGCCGGCCCTGCTCACTTGACCCCGAACCAGACGGCGGCCCCCACATAGCCCAGCACTAGCGGGGTGTCGAGGGCAGGAGCCCAGGACGCAGGGCTGCACCCGAGGGCCCTGCGGCGCCAGGCGCTAGGCGCTCGCTGAGCACAGGCCGGGGTGCCGTGGACGCTTCAGGAGTCGGGCAGCACCGTCCTGCTTCGCTGACAGTGACCTGCTCGGGCCACCCTGCCCCGTCTGCGCCAGAGCACGAGGCTGGGCCCCCCGGCCCCCCTCCCCCGCAGCCCCATCGCTCGCCTACACGGGTGGGCCGAGGTGGGGTCAGGGGCTGACCCTGCGCAGGGCGGAGCTCCACAAATACTACCTGCCTGGTGCCCACCGCCACCCCCAAGCCACATGGTGAAAGGGGCTGCACCTGGCCCTGGTGAGCTGCTCCACGGGGGGTCCAAGCCCCCTGAACCCCTCCCCCCACGCAGCCTTCACCTTCCCCTCCCCCCACCAGTGCTGCAGGCCCCAGGGTCCCCTCACTGTGCCTGGGCGTCCTGTGAAGAGGAGGAGGTTAGGTCATTGGGGGATGGCGGCCGTCTGCGGGGCAGGGACCGCGTCTGACAGCTCCGGGCGTGGACCGAGACCCAGGCCGGGACAGTCACCGTCTCCCCAAATCACAGCCCTGGGCTGGCTGCGCAGGGTGTGTGTGGCTGGGGCCATAGTGAGCACTGACCCTCGGGGCGCCCAGCAGCGAGGTGCGTCCCCCCAAGCCACCTGCGCCCCCCAATGCTCTCCCACCTGCAGATGCCCCGCCTGGCCCCCCAGTGCGAGAGCCGACACACAGGCTCCCCCGTGTGAGCCCGTGACCCTGGGCTTTGGGAGAAGACAGGACTTGGGGGCTGGAGGGGGCAGTCCAGGGAGGGGCGGGGGCTCCAAGTGACTCTTCGTCCACCAGCCAGTCGACCGTGTGCCCCGCAGCGGGCGCCGGCGCCCACCTACCTCCCGGAAGAAGGCCGCGTTCCTCTGCACCCTGTCGCCGGCGTGGGCGGCCTGGATCTCGGGGTAGAAGGAGTCGATCACGTAGTCCAGCAGCTGCACGAGGATGTCGTTCCTCCCCACGCTGGGGCCCGCGCGCCCCGTGTGCGCGTCTGCGGACTTAAAGATCTCAAAGGATCCGAACCTGGAGGGGAGACTCGAGTTTTCAGCAGGTCAGCAGGACCCCAGCCCCTTGTGAAAATAAAAAGGAGGTTACGGCCACTGCATCTCGTGGCCCTATAGCAGAGAGAGAACCGTGATCAAAACAAAAGCAAGCAAGCGACTAAAACGTGTCTTGGCTCTAGACGGCAGAGACAGGCGTGTTTCACGTCAGCAGCCAGCACAGACCAAGGCCTGTCCCACAGGTGGGCACACGTGTGGGGAGCGTGTCTCCACCTGGCCGGCTCTCGGGTGCCGCGTGTCCTTCCATGCGAAGGGACACAGCTTGTGGGGGGCGGGGGGGACAGGGCCAGCTGCGAGGGACAGTGTGTTGGGAGTGGTCAGCGGCACTCTCACGCAGGTGACTGTCCCCCAGGGGACCTCAGCCAGTGTGTGGACATGCCTTGGTTGTCACGACCAGGGTCACTACCGGCAACTGGTGGGCAGAGGCCAGGAATGCTCTCTACGCTCCGCAAGGCACCACTACGGCCCACGTCGAAGTGCCCACGGGGCTGCTGTGCAGGGGGTCTCCTGGGCGAGGCAGGTCCCCTCCCCGGAGATAGACAAAGACCTCTGGGCAGCTTGGCCCCGGCAGTTGGCACTGAGGTGTCGGATGCCAGGCCGCAGGTGACATCAAAGACCAGCAGGCTCACGCCAGGGACAGGAGCCAGCCCCAAGGGAGTCCAGGCCAGCCAGCGCTGGGCCATCCCTAGGATGGCAGCCGGGCACTGGGACACGCCATGTGGGTGAGGCCGTTTCCTTGGTCACGCGTGAGTAGGTCCTTGTCGTCACTCCCAGACAGCAGCTCCATGCGCCTTCCCAGAGCCTCACACTCTGCAGACCCTCCTCCCAGGAAGCGCCACTCGGGGGCTCCCCCTCTGGGGCCTCGAGGTGTCCAGGCAGGCGGCCTCGGCCTCTGCCCCTCCTGCTCCCTTTACCTGCAGCCAGCGCCTGGACGGGGGCCGTGGACACAACCGTCCACACACAGGACAGGACCCCGAGCCAGAAGGCCACATGCCTTTCGCACTGTGCATCTCTCCCAGCGGGCGGGAGGCGCCCACTTTGTGGACAGTCTGCTTCCGAGACTGCTCTAGGGACAGCCCTGGCTTTCTCGGAGGCCGGGGCCGTCTCTCCGGTCCACTGCTTCTACGAGGCCCGCTAGCTGCGGAAGCGCGAATCTCGGACCCTGCAAGCGAGTGCGCACAGACAGGCCTGAGGGACCCCGGCATTACCTTATAAAAGTAGGAGCTATACGCAACACAACTGTGCACTGTTCATATTTTGGATTACCATCATAGAACACGTCGCGCACCACCGTGGACTCGGACGTGACGCAGGCCCCCGCCCGCGTGGTGGGGATGCCCAGGTGGAACATGGCCTCGCTGCACAGGAACTCGCGGACGCTGGACCGCAGCACTTTGCGCCCGTCGGCCTGTCTGAAATCAAACACAAGCGTTCACCCTGCGGGCCAGGCCGGGAGCCCGTTCCTCAGCAAGACTCGGGGCAGAGAACGGACACGGGTGAGAGGAAAGCTTTCGAAAACCGCACCAACGGCCCCGCAGGCATTGTGGGTGACACCGCACGCCGTAAGGCCCGGCCAGCGCCCGTCCGTGGCTGGGACAGTCCCTGCTGGGGACAGCCCAGGCGCCAGGGCTCCCGGCACACCCTCGGCCTGCAGTTCTGTCTGTGTGGGCGTATTTCGCCTAAACACAAGAGCCCCCGCGTGCACACCAGCACTGTTTGTAGGAGACACCGAACACCACCCACGAGGAAGCGGATGCGAAAAGCAAGCGCTCTGCACGGCGCGGCGGAAGCTCCCCCCTGCCTGTTCTCAGATGCCGCAGGGCAGGGCGGGAGCCGGGCAGGGGCCTTGGGGCGGCAGGTGGGCCCAGGGCGAGGTCCCAGTGCGGGGCCACAGGTGGGCAGCGCAGGAGAGGAGGGGCAAGGCGCAGAGCACACGCGGCCCGAGGGCGTCTTCACGAGCAGCCTGCGCTGCTGCAGCCAGGGGCCCCGAGAGCCTCGCGCGGGGTCGACCTTTGCGTGCAGCCCGGTTCTCCATTATCTCGAAAAAGCCGGTGTTCCCAGCCGCCGCCTCGCTGCCATGACTCCGACGCCAGCGCCGCCCTCGCTCGCCAGCTGCGGCGGCAGGAGCAGGGTGCGGAGGGTCCGCCGCGCCGCGCGCCCGGCCCAGACAGCGCGCAGGCCGCTGCCGAGCTCCGGGAGCAACAGGCGACAAAAGCCGCTCGCGAGAGTGCGCCCTCTGCTGGAGGGCGCAGCCCGCTGCACTTCTTTTTTTTTTTTTTTGAGACAGAGTCTCGCTTTGTTGCCCAGGCTAGAGTGAGAGCCGTGGCGTCAGCCTCGCTCACAGCAACCTCAGACTCCTGGGCTCAGGCGCGGGCGCCCTCGGGGTGGCCCCACCCGACAGCCCCTCCGCGCCTGCAGGGAGGGGCCGTCCTAACGCACAGCAGCAGCAGGGGAAAGGCTCCCCATAACCCACACCGCGGGGCTCCAGGGACTGCCCTCAGGCCACTCACAGCCACTCTGGCCTTTGGCCTCAAGTCCTGGGGAACTTTTGGGGCCAGGGACCCTGGGACACACTGGGGGGAGGTATGTGGAGTCTGATTCAGGGTCAAACGACTGACCCCTTCTTTTTCAATTGTTTTATCCTGGTAACACACACAGAATTTACCATCTTACCCACTTCTAAATGTGAACGTCAGTGGTGTGAAATGCATTCCTAATATTGCACAGCCATCTCCACCACACATGTGCAGAAATCCTCTGGTCTTGTGACACTGAAACCCCGCCCCCACCAAACATTAACTCCCAATTCCCCTCCGCGAGCCCCAGCAACCCCGGGTGCATCACACGCACACGCCACACGGGTCGGTCTCCCCGTGCCTGGCCCCTTCTCTCCACAGTGTCCTCAAGGCTCATCCGCGTCGTGACAGGTGTCGGAATTTTCTCCCTTTTTAAGGCTGAACAAGCTTGTTTGTATACACATGTTTATCCATCACCAGCAGATGGGCACACAGGTTTCTTTTCACTTTTTGGCTATTATGAATAATGCTGCTGTGAACACAGGTGTGCAAGTGTCTCTTGGAGACCAGCTTTCAGTTCTCTTGGGTGCATACCCAGCAGGAGAAGGGCTGGGTCATACGGCAGTTCTGTGTTTAGTTTTTTGAGGGAACGCCATACGGTTTTCCACTGTGGCCGAATCACTTTACATTCCTACCAACAGTGCACAGGGCTTCCAATTTCTCCACATCCTCACCAACATTTATTTTTTTTAATAACAGCCATCCTATTAGGTGCAAGGTAGTATCTCATTGTAGTTCTGATTTGCATTTCCCTAAACATTAGCGAAGTTGTACATCTTTTCATATGCTTATTGGCCATTTATATAAGTTTTTGAGAAAATGTCAAGTACTTTACCCATTTTTGAATTGTTGTTGTTGTTGAGTTTTGAGAGTGTCTTTATGCATATTTTTCATGTGGTCTAAATTTGTCCATTTTTGTGGCAAAAGCTTAGGCAAAAAATGGTCATCCCATAAATCACTGCCAAAATCCAAGGTCATGAAGATTTGCTCTTATGTTTCCTTTCAAGTTTTCTAGTTTTAGCTCTTACATTTGTTTTACCCACACTGAGTTGATTTTTGTTCATGGTGTAAGGCCCTCGAGGGTCCAACTGAATTCTTGTACATGCAGATACCCAGTTGTCCAGCAGCACTTGTTGAAAAGACTGTCCCTTCCCCACTGAATGGTCTTGGCACCCTGGTCAAAAATCATTTGTCCCTATAAATGAGGGCTTATTTCTGGGCTGTCTGTTCCAGTGGACTTTGTAGCTGTCTTTTTGTCAGTACCACACTGCTTTGATTACTGTAGCTTTGTAGTAAGTTTTCAGTCAGGAAGTGTGAGTTCTCCAACTTTGTTCTTCTTTTTCAAGATTGTTTTGGCTATTCAGGGTACCTTGAGATTCCATATGAACATGAGGATGGGTTTTTCTATTTTTGCAAAAAACATCATTGGCATTTTGACAGGAATGGCACGGCATCTGTAGGTCAGTTTGAGTGGATGAACAATTTAACAACATTAATTCTTTGAGCTGGGTGCAGTGGCTCATCCTGTAATCACAGCGACTTGAGAGGCTGAGGCAGGGGGATAACCTGAGCCCAGGAGTTCAAGACTGCAGTGAGCTGTGATTACGACACTGTATTCCAGCCTGGGTGACAGAGCAAGACTGTGTCTCCTAAAAAAAATTGTCTTCCAATCCATAAACATGGGATGTGTTTCCATTTATTTATGTCTTCTTCAATTTCTTTCAGCAATGTTTTTTTTTTTTTTTTTTGAGACAGAGTCTCACTCTGTTGTTGCCCAGGCTAGAGTGAGTGCCATGGCGTCAGCCTAGCTCACAGCAACCTCAAACTCCTGGGCTGAAGCAATCCTTCTGCCTCAGCCTCCTGAGTAGCTGGGACTACAGGCATGCGCCACCATGCCCGGCTAATTTTTTCTATATATTAGTTGGCCAATTAATTTCTATTTATAGTAGAGACGGGGTCTCACTCAGGCTGGTTTCGAACTCCTGACCTCGAGCAATCCGCCTGCCTCGGCCTCCCAGAGTGCTAGGATTACAGGCATGAGCCACTGCGCCCGGCCTTTCAGCAATGTTTTATAGTTCTCATTGCATAAGTCTTACTTCTCACAGCCACTACAGACTTTAGACTCAATCTTGGAGAACTGTTGAGTCCAGGAACACTGGGACACATGGGGGGAAGGTTATAGGAAGGGCCTAAGTAAGGTCAAAGGACTCTTTTCTTTTTATTTTTTTGGCAGACAGGGTCTCCCTCTGTTGTCCGAGCTGGCGTGCAGTGATGTCGTCACAGCTCATTGCAACCTCTGACTCCTGGGCTCAAGTGAACTCCTGCCTCAGACTCCTGAGTGCTGGGACTACAGGCGCACACCACCATGGCTGTGCCTGGCTAATTAAAACAAAAATTTGCCTTTTGCAGTGACACGTTCTTGCTATGTTGCCCAGGCTGGTCTTGAACTCCTGGCCTCAAACAATTCTCCTGTCCTAGCCTCCCAAAGTGCCACAATTATAGGTGTGAGACACAGCACCTCACCCCCTTCTCTTTTTAAAGGAAAAAATATTCTAGCAGACTTCAGATCTGGAAACACTGACTTAATTTAAAACTCAGGTCTTCAAATATAAAAAGCATCTTCCAACAACAGATTACTCTCACAAAAAGGGTTGTCTTTTTAACTTATCATTAAAATGAAAACATAGTTTAAAGATGCTCACAGAAGCAGCAGACCCCAGGCTGAGAAGCAATCTCACATCATCCCAAGGGTCAGAGACTCTCCCATTCCCTGGCACAGAAAACTCTAAGCAGGTTGCTGGAGGTGGGTGGGGGTTGCCAGGCTGCAATCGGTAAACTTTTCAGATGCAGACGGGAAGGTTTGGAGACTGGGGGATGAGGAGAAGCCAGTCAGTCTGAGGATCTGGCTTGGGACGTGGAGCCTGACGGAGGGGGTGCTGAGGGACAGGGAGTGGCCAGATGGGCGATGGATTTCGTAATTCGTTGAACATAAAACGCCAGCTTACATGTTATTTATTTAGTCATTCAACAAGCATTTAAAGAACGTGGATTAAGTATATGTAAGTGTTTAGTGGAAAAGAGCAAAACAGACCTAAGTGCTGTCTGTATACAGAAGGCAGGACAGTACGTGGGATGGGCTACCCCTGGGCTTGGCTGTCCTGCTACCGACCACCTGTGTGCCCCACGTGGGAATCTAAACATGGCCCACCTCACCTCCGGGTCAAGCAGGACTGCCCCCTAAGAATGCCACCGGGGCCTGCGGTCTGAAGAGTCCCCCAGCCCCCAAACAGGCCTCTGTGAAGGAAGCACGCGGCAGGACATGTTGACAACAGGCAGTCACCACCCCTCTCCAAGCACTATGCAACCGGACCCGGCGCCCAGCAAACCGGCAAACGCGCACATCTTGTACAACGGACCCCACAGTCCTTGGCGCACTCACGAGAACGGAGCACAGGCGGCTGTCAGCACTGGGCTCTCAGAGGGGAACGAGGCGCCCCACCTCTGGGAGGGGCAGCGGGACCCGCACACCAGGCCGGGCCGGTCCGAGGGGCAGCAACGCCGGCCACCCAGCCCCAGCCTCCATCTTCCCTCCCTGGCCTCAGGGCACAGTCCCGGGCCTCTTCCCTTCGTAGGGAAGGACAGCGCCCTGCGGCCCACCCGGGGAAGGTCCCACCTGGGGAAGGATCCACGTGGAAAAGGGCCCGCCCAGGGAAAGGTCCACCTGGGGAAGGGTCCACCTGGGGAAGGGTCCACCTGGGGAAGGGTCCTCCGGGTAAGGGCCCACTTGGAGAAGGGCCCGCCTGGGGAAGGTCCCACATGGGGAAGGGTCCCGGAGAAGGGCCCACCTGGGGAAGGGCCCACCTGGGGAAGGGCCCACCTGGGGAAGGGTCCACCTGGGGAAGGGTCCACCTGGGGAAGGGTCCACCTGGGGAAGGGTCCACCTGGGGAAGGGCCCGTCCAGGGAAGGTCCCACCTGGGGAAGGGTCCCGGAGAAGGGCCCGCCCAGGGAAGGTCCCACCTGGGGAAGGGTCCCGGAGAAGGGCCCACCTGGGGAAGGGTCCACCTGGGGAAGGGCCCACCTGGGGAAGGGTCCACCTGGAGAAGGGCCCACCTGGGGAAGGGTCCCGGAGAAGGGCCCACCTGGAGAAGGGCGTGGGGCCCGTGCCCTTGAGCTGCAGCTCCCAGCGCTCGCCGGCCGGCGTGCACACCTCACCCAGGTACATGGCGGCGCCGTCGCCCAGCTGCCCGGCGAACTGGCCGAACTGGTGGCCGCAGTAGCAGTGCGCGGCCGGCTCGGCGCCCGGCAGCAGCGCGTTGCCGCTGAAGAAGAGCGCGGCCTCGGCCTCGGCCTCGGCCTCGCGGCCGGCGGGCGGCGCGCCCAGGCCCAGCAGCTCCAGCGCGGGCCCCGACAGCGCCACGAGGCGCGGCTGCCGCAGCGGGACGGGCCGCACGCGGCTGAAGCAGGCCCCGGGCACGGGCCGCGGCGCGGACGCGGCGCCCTCGGGGCCCGGCGGCGGCACCTCCACGGGCAGCTCGCGGAGGGCGCGGTTGTCGAAGCGCAGCCCCGCCAGCCAGCGCGGAGCGGGCTCCATGGCGGCGCCGCGGCACGGCGCGCGCGGCGGGCAGTGACGGCCGAGGGTCAACGACGCGGCGCGGGCGGCCGCGAGCGAAGCCCCGAGAACAGCCCTGCGCGCGGCCATCAGCGGCGCCGCTTCTGGCGGAAGCCCGCGCGCCTTGCCCCGCCCCGCGCGCCCGCCGCCCAATCGCCAGCCGGCAGAGGACCCCACCGCGCCTGCGCGGGCCGCGCCCCCAGGGGCCTGGCTCTGATTGGCTGCCACGTCCGCCCCTGCGCGCCTGCTCCGGGCCGGCCTCTGGCGCACGCGCGGTGGGAGGCTGCGCCTGTGTGCGCATGCGCGGTGGGAGGCTGCGCGTTCTCCGCGCGCGGCGCGGGATCCCCGGGAACGCAGCAGAGAGCTGGACGGGCCAGAGGAGCCTGGGGTGACCGCTGGAAGAACATCCCAGAGTGACTTCGTAACGGGCCAGCAGGTTCCTGGAGGTCCGACCCGGGTGACTCGCGACGGTCCGCACTGCTCCAAGTGCGGTGACATGAGTGCTGTGTCCCCAAAAGGCCACCAGGCGAGCTCCCCAGCTCAGGGCGGAGCCAGGGCCAGCCCCGGCCCCAGCTGCGCTGCGGGTCCGCCCCGCATTGCTCGGCTGGTCGTGCACCGGGAAGGGGCGACAGAGCAGGCTCAGGGTCAGCGGCAGGCGGCCCGGGGGCAGGCTGCGCTGGATGCTCTGACCCATGGCTGACTGTTCCCGGGACGAGTAGGCACCGAGTAGGGGCTGTCGACCTGAGACTATGCATGGGGACAGTTCTGCACCAGGAAGAGCTCCAGGGTGAGGCCAAAGCAGAGCGTGGACGTGTTATATTCGAGATTCGCAAGGCCGCAGGACAGAGAGACAGAGTCGCCAAGGCTGTAATTATCAAAAGGAGTTTTACTGTCTAGCTCGAGCTAGGGTCCGAGCCCCCAGAGTGCCAGCGCAGTGGCCTCGTCTCCGGGCAGGGACCCTCCTTTGTGTGTTAGTCCCCTTTTTATAACTTATTTACACACTGGTCATGCATCCGCCCCCACAGTGATTTTTACTTCAGCCTGCCCCTGATAGGCCCTAACCTGTTCCGGGTCCTAGCTGAGAGGCTCCGGTTTCTGCGCTGTTTGTCTTTTTTTCTCTGCATCCCATAATATACTCATAATGCCTTGTGGTTAGCAAGCAAGCAGTAAACAGAAGCTGGAAGGTGTCTATTGTCCTTATAGCCCAGTATCTTAGAGACGAGGCTCTGCCCGGTGCCCTCCTGGGGCGAGGCCTGCCCGGAGCTGACTGAGCATGCGCACCCGGTCCCAGGCCCCTGCGGGCGCCTTCCCATCAGTGCGTCCTGCCACACTGGGGTTTTCCTCGCGCTGCGCTTCTCTCTGAAATGATCTCCTTACGTCTCTGTTTCTTGTGTCTCTCTGACCTGCAGTCTAGGAGGGCAGGAACTTCACTGGGGCGCCAATTCCCCCCAGCGCCCAGTGCTGAGACACCCCCAGGAGGGCTAGGGTGGGGTGAACACGGGAGTTTGGGGTGGATGTGACCGAGTGAATGAGCTCAGCCCACCCTGAGCTGACCCCCTTCCAATCTCCTCTCCACCTTGGTCCTGAACCCTAGCCCCTGGGCTGGGCCCAGGGATCCTGGACACACACCAGCTCCCTCCTGGCTGGGCTACCGTTTTCTTCACTACAGTGGAGACAGCCTTTATTGGTTCCAACTCCAAGTGTAAGAGGATAGGACAGCTCCCGCTCTGGGTCCACCCTCCCTGGGTTACTCTTTATTCCAGCAATCCCTCGATTCTACACTTCACAGAGCCACGTCTGGAACTTTCTCCTGGGGCCGCAGCAGGGACCTCCAAGTCCCTGTGTGAACCCAGCTCTGCTCTTGTGGGGCGGTGACCTCAGGAAACCCCTCACTCCCTTCTGCAGAGGGGAAGGCGTGGCGAGGTCCCTATTGTGGCGACTAGGGGATAGTGGGTGCTCGGCCCGCAGCCCTCTCCCGTGGTGGGCATCAGCCCCGCCCTTTAAGGAGCGCCCTGAGGCCCATCCGTTCTGGGGGTCTTCCCCACTGGCCTGCTGGTGGACCCACCTGCCTTGGATTCCAGCATCCTGCTCTGTAACTGCCATGGGAGACCTGGTCAGACCCTGGTGTTACCCCTTCCTCTTTCCCAGGCCTTGGGCCCTCCTGACCCATTTCTTCTCCGCCCGAGATCAATCTTGTCCACACTCTGGAATCCGGTGGGACTGGGTTACTGGGGTCCATGAGTATCGGTGGTCAGGGTCCCAGCAGGTCGGTGTGGACGAGCAGAGGCTCTCCTCAGTCCTGTGACCGGGCCTCTGGCCTCACCACTGAGCTCCTGCATGGCTTCCTCCAAAAAGCCCTCCAGGGTGCCTTCTCCTAGCCAGGGAACAAGTGTCTGGGCTGAGTGGAAGCTGAGCCAGCCCCTTCCCCGTCCTGACACAAGGAGGCAGCAGCAGACAGCAGGGCGTGAACATTTAATGAGTGAGGCTTCACCCACCCAATGCCAGCTGGTGCCTAGGCCCCGTGGGTCTGCGTGGTGTGAACTCGCAGTGTGCTGGCACTCAGGGCCCGCGTGTCACTGCCCACGGCCCAGCGCAGGCCGGACGGGCCCCCCGCATTCCTTGGCCATGGCCCATTGAGGTCAGCCTGGCCGCAGTTGCTGTACCACCAGCCAGTGCCTGAGCGGTCGAGGCTGCAGCTGGCGAAGGTGCGGGCGCCATCCATGCAGCGTGTGCAGCCGTCACGGTCACGGTCAAGTGTGCTGAAGGCACTGCCCTCCTGGCTGTCACTGTGGCCGGAGCCCCGGAACGCGTCCCCTGCACGGTGTGGGCGGTGGGCTCAGCGATGCCTCGGCACCTGGGACCCCAGGGAGGCACCTGGGGAGCAACAGCCTTTCCCAGGGTGGAGGCTGGGAAGTTGGGGGTCTGTGAGGTCCCAACCTCCCCTCCCTGTCCTGGCCTCTTTCAAGCACCCCCACTCCCAGCCGGCTGGAGTGTCTCAGGAATGGAGAGTCCCCTGGCGGCAAGGGAGGTGGCCGGGAGAGCCCCTGCCCTCCGGAACTCACCAGCATTCCCCGAGTACAGACCCAGGGTCAGCCGGTAAAACTGGTCCTCGTCGTCGACGTGGAAGTTGTCATAGTGGGCCCAGAGCGTGAGGTTGTCCACGTCCTGCAAGTCCACGCTCAGTTCGGTCCGCAGGCCCGGCTGGGAGGTCAGGTCTGAGATGTGCTCCAGCCCCAGCCAGTGGTCACCTGCGGGAGCCGGCACCGGGCTCAGGCCTGCACTTCACCCCCACCCCCGCTGCACCTGCCTGTGTGTTCCTGCAGGGGATTGATCAAGCTTCAGCCCTGGGCCCCGTGGGCAGCACAGCCTCCTACCTCCCAAGTCTCCGAAGCCCTCTTTGTACTCCTGCCAGCACCTCTCAAAGTCCACGGGCTTCTCCCTGCTCCAGTCTCGACTCTGAATCACCGTCCAGCCACCGTCCTCGTGCATGTCACACAGAACCTGGCAGGGACACAGGCGGTCAGTGCCTTGGCCTGTCCACACAACCTGCCCTTCCCTCTCCCTCAGAGAGGACATTTCCACTCCCCCAAGCACTTTTTATTTGAAAAGTGCTGCCTTGGCCGGGCACGGTGGCTCATGCCTGTAATCCTAGCACTCTGGGAGGCCGAGGCGGGCAGATTGCTCGAGGTCAGGAGTTCGAAACCAGCCTGAGCAAGAGCGAGACCCAGTCTCTACTATAAATAGAAAGAAATTAATTGGCCAACTGATATATATAGGAAAAATCAGCCAGGCATGGTGGCACATGCCTGTAGTCCCAGCTACTCGGGAGACTGAGGCAGGAGGATCGCTTGAGCCCAGGAGTTTGAGGTTGCTGTGAGCTAGGCTGACGCCACGGCACTCACTCTAGCTTGGGCAACAAAGTGAGACTCTGTCTCAAAAAAAAAAAAAAAAGAAAAGATTAGCTGGGCATGGTGGTGCATGCCTATAGTCCCAGCTACTCGGGAGGCTGAGGCAGGATTGCTTGAGCTCAGGAGTCTGAGGTTGCTGTGAGCTAGGCTGACACTACAGCACTCTAGTCCGGGCAACAGAGTGAGACTCTGTCTCAAAAAAAAAAAAAAAAGAAAAAAAGAAAAAGTGCTGCCTTATTGTTTTTCTGTTTAGCATGCACGGTAATAGAAATTCAAACTTTCAGAAATAGGGTGAAGACCTAACCTACAGTACTGCCCAGGCCCCGCCCACAGGTGATGCCTGTCATTTCCTTCTGCTTTGTGCTGCTCTGTTCCCTTCACTTCTTGTCCTGGGCTCCTCTCCTGCCAGTCGTCAGGGTCCTTTCTGGTCTGTAAACACCGCAGTGCTGTGAGTTCTTTGCTCATTCCCATAGGGTGGACGTTTAGGTCCCCGGGTCCTCCAGATTATGAACAGTGCTCAGCGAACGCTCCTGTGCCCAGGAGTTGGGAGGAAGCCAGGGGGCCACTGGCAGAACTGGGCTTTTCTCTTGCCAAACACAAATACTAGTACCACAAATACTCTTTTTTTTTTTCTAAACTGATGGCCACAAAACATCTCATTGGTCACTGGGCCCCCCACGCTGTGGGGTGGTGCCCCTGGAAGGGGTGCCCCTGGTGCTCACCTGGAAGGGGGTGCTAGCCCCCTCTGGCTGGATGGTGTACACGCCGCTTCGGGCCGTGGGGTTGTCCTCCCAGATCTGAGAGCAGTCCCTCCCTGCCAGGGATGCAGAGCCAGGCGGGGTTGTTCCCCGAGACCTGAGAGCAGTCCCTCCCCGCCAGGGGTGCATAGCCAGGTGGGATTGTCTCCCCAGACCTGAGAGCAGTCCCTCCCCGCCAGGGGTGCATAGCCAGGCGGGGTTGTCCCCCCAGACCTGAGAGCGGTCCCTCCCCGCCAGGGGTGCATAGCCAGGCGGGGTTGTCCCCCCAGACCTGAGAGCGGTCCCTCCCCGCCAGGGTGCATAGCCAGGCGGGGTTGGCCTCTGAAAATACACAGATGATCTGCCACCCTCGTGCTGGCAGGCAGCTGCCACTGCCCCTCATCTCAGGACACAGCTGTTCCCAAGGGGCAGTGCTGTGGCCCCCAGGTGGCTCCTGCCCCGCTCCCCCTAGCCTTAGCCAGGGCTTTGGTTCTGCCTTCCTTCTGCTGCCCTGGACACCTCTCGCCCATGGGTCCAACATGGCCCAGACCTGCTGCCCTGGGGGTCTGCCTGGGTGTTCCCCCTTTCCCAAGCTCGTGTGTCCTCCTGACAAGGGATTAGAGCAGCCTGTCCTGCTGAGGCCCTGCGTGGGTCCCCCCAGGGAGGCACAGACTGGACAGGGCCCCTCCTTCCCACGCCCCACCAGCCAGACCTTGGGGTTCCAGCGGCACCGCCTGCACCTGTGGAGAGAAGACCCTGGTCAGGGCAGGCTCGGCAGCCCTGAAGCTCCCAGCCCACCCCCGGGGCTGAGGCCCACCTGCCGGCTACTCTTACCGGCCCTCGCTGCTGCACTGTCGAGCTGACCCAGGCCAGAGAGAGGTAGAGGACAGCCAGACACAGGATGGGGTGGGCAGCCATGCTCCCTGTGGGGCAGACGTGGGGACGGGCCACCGAGCAGTGAAGCCCCTGCACCCCACCTCCCTTCGCCTGCAGGAGGGCGCCCGCCACCCTCCACACTCACCGCCAGTCTCCAGCTGGGCAGGTCCCTGCTCTCGTGTGGCTGGGCCTTTTGTTTAGATGACCGGCTGGCCCCGCCTCCTCTCTGTGCCAGGGTGGGGAGCTGAGCAGGGTGGGAGCCCCTCTGAGCTGCCCTTGGCTGGCACCCTGCCCACCTTGCCGGGCAGGGCCAGGGCTGGGCGCCAGGGGCCCAGGACCTGCACCCCGTGAGCACTGGCAGAGGGCAAGCCCCCAGGACCCCCGCAGTGCCCTCGGCACCCTGTGGTCCAGGAGCACAGAGAGGTGGCCAGAACCCATCCCCGTCACCTGAGCCCCATTTCCACATACTTCACAAAACAGGAGCTTCCAAAATTAGAATTTATTTCAGTTTCTAAGGAATGAATCCACACGTGTGGCTGCCCCTGCACCCCACTGGGCTCACAGCTGTGGGTTTCACCTGATTTGAGTCAACACAGAGACAACCAGAGGTTGCCTGGGCACAGGCCCCACACGGACGCTGGCCCGGGCAGGGCAGCCCCAACCACGGCCCGAGGGTGTGGCCCCAAGCCATCTGTCCAGTGAAGGCCGGGCGGCCCTGGCACCCCGTCAGAGGCACAGGAAGCAGGTTCCAGCCAGGACGTCGGCTCACACCTGAGGTGCCAGCCGGGACGTCAGCTCACACCTGAGGTGCCAGCCGGGACCCCAGGCTGACCTTCTCAGAACAGAGACGGAAAAGGAGAATTCCTTTCTGTCCCAATCAGATTTAAGGCTTGCATTTCCTGACACTTGCTTCAGTTTGTTTTTTCTGTGAAGTTACAATTACCTGAGTAAAGATTTTCAGACATTTAAAAAAGCCAAAAACACAGAACCTCTGAAGGCAGAGATGGAGCCAGGGAGGCAGCGGCTGAGCCCAGGGCGCAGCAGGGTCGCCAGAGCTCCCGCGGGCCACGCTAAGGAGCTGCCTGGGACACCCAGCCCTTCCCAAACTCGCCTGGCCCCGGAACCCACCGTGAGACGTTTGTGGGCCAGGGCACAAGAAGGCACAGTGAGGTAGGGGACACCAGCTGGCTGGCTACACCCTGCAGCCTGGGGTGCCCTGCCCTCAGCCCTCCCCCAGCCCCGCCTCCCTGCAGCATGAGTGGGGGAGGTGGGGAGGGGGCTGCCGGGAAGCCTGGGCTCAGACAGTTAAATAATCCTTTATTTGGGTGGTGTGGACCGGGGTCAGGCACGGCCTGGCCTGGACCCCCATGGGGGGCGGGCTTGGCACTCGGGGTGCTTCCGCAGGCGGTGCAGGCTCCTCAGGAGCCCCTCAGCGACCATGTGAGCAGCCACTGCGGGGGCTGTGGTGATCCCTGGCGCCGTGTCCTACTTGGGTGATCGGGCGGCGGCCGCCCTCTGGAGGCAGTACTGCGCAGCTGGCAGCGACAGCACCAGGCTCACAGTGCGGCGGCCCATCCAGTACAGGCCGTAGCCCAGCAGGCCCAAGATGGCGGCCTTCACAGCAAGCCGGGACACTCTGCCGGAGATGGACGGCGGTGGGACGCTGGGGAGGGAGGGGCGGGCTGGGCCTGGCTGGGCGTAGGCTCCCCAAGCCTCAGCCCCCACACGTGGGGTCACCGCCATGCGCGTCGATGCTCCCTGGGGTCCAGCCTCCACCTGGGGGTCGAGGGGCGGGGCCCAGCCCACGGGAAGGCGCTCACGTCATGATCTCCTGGATGTTGAGGTCCGTGCTCCAGTTCTTCTCGATGCCGGGCACGTGGCCCATGCCCACGACTCCCACGACCACGGCGGGGATGCACTTCCTGGGCTCGGCTGTGGTGGAGCAAGTCAGTGCGGGCTCAGGAGCGCCCCTGAGAGCCCCGAGCCCGTGAGGACGGCCAGCTCACCGTCAGAGGAGCGAGGCAGCTCGAGGCGCTGGGCGGCCTGGCGCAGCATGTAGGTCAGGTAGACGTCTCGCTCCGAGACGATGGTGCGGTGCAGGTCGGGGAACTCGCCGATCATCTCGGCCATCATCTGCTCCAGCAGGTCCTTCTGCTTACAGCGCTCCACGTCGTCCTTGCTGGGGCAGAGGGTGCGGCTGCCAGCCCCGAGGGACAGGGCGGGGGCAGCGGGGGGCTGGTGCTGTTGACCCAGGGCAGGGACTGCGGGACCATTTGTTTGGGATTTTCCACGGAAGGGCGGGCAGGGAGGGCCTTGTTTGAGGAGGCTCGGCTGGGTGAAGTTGGGCAGGTGCGGCCGCGCTACGACGTGCCAAGCAGCCGGCCAGCCTTCCCTGCAGGTTGCCCCTGCGCCACGGCCACGGTGCCCAGGCTGCCCTACCTGATTGGGTCTGACAGGAAACACAGGCCCCAGGCCAGCTTGACCTTCTGCCAGAAGGAGAGCGCGGCGATGGCTCTCTTGAAGGTGACGGGGATGGGCCGGTCGCCCAGGTGGAACTTGCAGAAAGGCACCCTGCTGGCCTGGGGCAGAGGCTCGGTGTTGGGGAGCGGCAGGGGCCTGGGCAGCTGTCCCCCGTGACCCCAGGCTGCACCCTGCACCCACCTCCTTGAAGGCCTCCCTGAACTCGCCGCCGGGGGCCATGCCCAGCTGCTCGGTGATGTGCGCGGACACCTTCAGCAGCAGCATCTGCATGAGTCCCGACATGAGTCCGTTCTGCAGGGAGAGGGAGGCCGGGTCCAGCTGAGCACCCCAGAGGGGCAGAGCTGAGGCAAGGACAGCGAGGTGGCCCCTCGGCAGGCCCAGCGGTGGGCTCCGCACAGGGCTGTCCTCGGGTCCTGCCACACACAAGGCACGCGCCACTCGGGCCTCAACAGTCACTTTTCGAAGGCAGCTCCTCTTAGAAAAAGCCCTTTGTAGAACAGTCAAGGGTTGAGGAGGGGCAGCCTCACTCTGGCACAGGTGCCCGGCCCTGGGGGCCAGACCGTCTGTGAGGCCCAGCCTGACCCTTGGCAAGGCAGCCCTGGCCCTCCCCACACCCGCCTGCGGAGGCCGACAGACAGTGGGTGACACCAGGCTCGGACCCAGGCACGCCCACGTCACACTGACACAGCGTGAGGCTGCCGGCTCTGGGTCTTGCCAGGCTGGCAGGTCGGTGCGTGAGGAGAGGCTCCCCAGGAAGGGTGAAGCCCTGGAGACGGGCCCAGCTCTCACCGAGGCCAGGGTGGAGGGGCCTCAAGCAGGCAGAGCTCCAGGGAGTGCTGGGCCTGCCCCAGGGGACCCGGGCTCCAGGTGCACAGGTGCAGAGCAGGGAGTACGGCGGCCACGCACCTGCCTCACGGCCTGCTGCAGCTTCTCCAGGCTGATCTCCTTGGCCTCGCGCAGCAGCGTGCTCTCGTCCATCTTCAGCATGGACACACGGTACTGGCAGAGCTCCACCACCACCACGTCGGGCTGCACCTCCCGGATGGTCTGCAGGGTCACACCAGGTCACACCTCGCACGGTGCGGCCTGCCCACCCCCACGTCCTCGGAGCTGACCCGGCACCAGGAGGCTCGGCCCCCGGGTGGCCAGTGTTGCCGCCCCTTGGCACTCTGCTGCCATGAGGCAGCTCGACTCTTCAGCAGCTAAAGAAAGTTATGAAACAGGTTCACGCAGTAAAATGGAAAAGGCACGAAGCACAGCCTCGCCACTCCTGGGGGACTATGGACTTGGAAACGCAACGAGTGTGGAAGGGGCGGTGTGGGGTGTGCTGGCGCCACTCGGAGGCCCCTTGGGCTCTGGACACGGCAGCTCACCGTCAGCCCCGTCCTGGGGGCCTGCAATGTCAGCCCAGTGGTCTGTGACACTCACCTTCACGACATCCCTCTTGCTGTCGTCACTGAAGTGGGCTGTGCCCACCACATACACCCGGCTGCCGTCCTCGGCCACCAGCTGGGTCACAGTGCGTGGCAGGTTGGGCCGCTCACGCCGCCGCTTCAGCTTCATCTCCAGGAGCAGGTTGAAGGCGTCCACATCGGCTGCAATGACAGCAAAGGCCATCGAGACTCTGAGGACAGCTGCTAGCACTGGTGGCCTGGGCTCTGCGGAACCTTCTGGGTTCCCAGGACTGCATAGGTGTGGGCTGGGAGCCAAGGCTCCATGTGAAACCCAAAACTCACGGGGCACACGCTCCCCAAGTGTCAGGGTCCCCGAGCCTGGCCAGCCTAGCTGACAGCGTGTACTGTCTGCCTCTGAGCCTGGGCCTCAGAAGCCCCTTGTCCCACCCCATGAGGACAAGGCCCAGGCTGCCGTGGGGAACGCCAATGAGGGGGGACAGTGGAGACCAGGTGCCCCCGACGGCACCGGCCTGTCTCAGCTCAGCTAGGGGAGGAGTTCTGAGTAGGCACAAGCTGGGCTACCTTCAGGAGAAGGCCCCCGCCCCGCTCACTGCACTCAACGTCAGTGCTGCCTGTGGCCCGCACTCCCATTGGGGCTCCTGGTGGCCGGGCGGGGCGGGCATCTCTGTCCCCAGGCACGGCTCTCAGCCTCGCAGCACCCACCCGGGGCTCGGCCAGGGCCCCGCTCGCCTCAGGCCGCTGCCCGCACCCCCACACCCCGACGGCCCAGCACCGGGGAACTGCTGAGACCCGAGTGAACACGTACACAGGTTCTGGGGTTCTCCAGAAAGCACCCTGGGCACCGGCTCCGAAGCCCCTGCCGTCACCACAGGCTCCGCGTCGGCCTGCAGAGGGAGGGAGAGTTCATGTCCGGGTGTCCACGAGCCCGACTGCCAGAGTCCGTGTGGCGTTGTGGGTCACACACTCCCAGGGCCCCACTCCCCTGGCCACCTGGAGGCCTCTCCCTTCACCATTGTCACCTGGCAAGGCCGCCTGCCCAGGGATCCTCTCCCACGGAAACGCTTCCTGTCTGACTCCAGAAAGCCAAGTGAGGCTCTTCTTTGCAGAGAACAAAGTGACCCCAGGACGCCCCACTCTGTGCAGCAGCAGCAGCGTGGACCTCGTCTGGCCCGGCACCAAGGTTGTTCAGGGAGGAGACCCCAGTAGCCCCTAGCCCCTTACCTCCTGCGGCGGCTGCTCCTCCCCCTCCATGGCTGGGCGGCAGCTCCCTGCACGCAAGGCGGATGCCTGAAGAGACAGGAGAGGTGGCACTCTCACCTGGAGCCCGGGGCCCAGCACAGGGCTGCCTCCAGCTGTGGAGGCCCAGGGTCCTTTCGGGTGGGGCCTGGGCAGAGAGAAGCTGGCAGCCGCAGTACGCCGGTGCACTCAACCTGAGCAAACGCAGAAACGGGCGCGCTGCTGTGGCGCAGGGGCCAGAGCAGAGCCAGAGGCCCCAACCCGACCCCGGCACTGTGAGCACACAGAGAAAGCAGCGAATCGCGCAGAGCTCCCGAGAGGATATTCAGGAGAAGGTAATGTGGCTGCCGTCCTGGGGCACGGACCCCAGGGCCTTTGTACCAGAGCCACCTCAAAGAAACCCCTGACCCCTGTGGTCATCCCACTGCAGGTGACAATGTCACGCAGCTGTCAGCACAGACGGGAGATAGAGTCGGGGACAGCAAGCCGGCTACCGTCACGAGGAGCTGAGCTGTTCCCCTAGCTCAAGAGAAAAGAGACAGAAACACAACATGGAAGCCACGTTGGAGGCCCTGACAAGGCCTGAGGCAGAGCCCTGAAGAGGCCGTGGCCGCACACAGGTCTTGACCAACGCCCGCAGGAAGAAACCTGGAGCCGGGATGGGGGTGGGGCACGGGAGCCCGAGGGACCACTGTGGAGCCGGAGGAAGGAGACACACCACGGAACAGGGACACACACAGCATTGGGTGAGACCCACGGGGGCAGCTGAGGCTGGGGTAGGGACCAGTGGCCACATGAGCACTGGCCACATGCCCTGCCCTCCACAGGGCTCTTCATGGACCTGCTCAGCCACAGAGCCAAAGAGAAGCAACGTGTTCGCAAAGTCATCGGACTCTATGCGGCTCCTGGGGGATAGGTGTGTCACCACCTCATGGGGTTGTTAAAACATTCAAACCAAAATTTGGAGCCTCACAAAGAGTCATAGCAGCCGACAAGCGTGCTGACCACGTGACAGGGATGGCACATGGCTGCTTAACAGACGCTGTGAGGGAAACAGGCCTCAGCAGGGGCAGCAAAGGGCCGCGGCTGGACCCTGACTTGAGAAAGTTGCTTGGAAACAATGAGCCCGTTGGCCTGACAACTCCTGGGTGAATGGTGCGGTGCTAAGGAACTGCTTCTGTTTTGTTTCAAAGTGTCTACACTCATCAGAGACACGTGTTTACAGGTGAAACGACATGGCAGCATCTGGGATGAGCCTCGAGGAGCCACTGTGGGGAGGGCATAGGTGAATGACCTCTGGCTGATGCCAGACACTGCGCAACCGCTCAGGTCACTCTGGTTTCACTGTTGCTACTCGGTTCCCAAAACTTTCATAATAAACAGAAGAGATGAGTAAGAAAACAAACGTGATGCTATCTCAAGCTTCCCTCGGTACCCTACAGCCACAGAGCTGCAGCCAGCACAAACCTGCCTCCTAGACCTGACAATTCCAGTCACTGCACCTCCAAGCTCGGGTTTCCTCAGCTGCAAACAGGAAGGAGCTCTCAGCAAGCTGTCTGGGAGGCTAGACAGGGCTAGACAGGCAGGGACACCTCCAGGCAGGGGAGGAGGTCTTTCTCGGTGCAACCTAAGTCCTGATCTGGTGTCCAGGGACACACAGATGTGCCCTGGAGCCAAGAAGGAGGCAGCCCCTCCTGAGAACAGCCGGGCCTCCTACAAGAGGAACTGGCTGGGTCAGGGTGGCCACAGGGCTACCCTGCTGGAGCCTCTGCAGAGGGGGAGGGGCCCCGCCCTATGGACTCAGCCCAGCTCATCACCTGAACAGAGTGTCACACTCCTCCCAGCAGGGATGGGCGCTTGAGCCTAGGCCCCCACCCCGCCCTGGGCACCGCGAAGGTCAGCACATCCAGGAAGTGGCATGCTGGCACCAGCCAGAGCAGCCAGGCCTCTGCCAAAGCCTGAGGGCATCACCCAGGCACTTCCTCCTTCCCCTCTTCACAGGCCAAAGCCTGTCACTGATGCGAGGCACCCACCGAAACACAAACAGGAAGGTGTGCTGAAGGCAGCACCGCAGCCAGAGCCCTGGCAAGCAGCCTGCCAGGAGCAGGAGATGCCCCGGTCCAGCTGAACACATGGTGGCAAACGGTTCCTCCTCACAGCAGCCCAGGCACGAGGGAAACACTTCAAAACATCCTGTGCAGTCTGCAGAGGTTTGTGAGGGCCAGAGAACAAATGGGAAGCGCCCACGTCAGCCCAGGCCGCAGCCCTTCCCCCACGGGCGGGCATGGCAGCCACAGGTCTGTGGTCTGCCCCACCCCTGGAGGCTTGCCTAGGGCGTGCCTGTGACCGGGCACCGGGCACAGCAGGGACTGGTCCCGCTTTGGCCACACCGTGGGGTGGACAGGTCTCATAGCTGCTTGTTGGGCCAGGACTAGCGTTGAGCCATGTGATGAGCCTCTTGGGCCCTGTTAGCACCAGCCCTGCCCAGGAGGGGGCAGGAAGAAGAGCCACCGAGGCCTCTCCAGCGCCAGGAGTCCATGATTCTGAGCACGCCTCCTCTAACGCTATCACATCCTTGTATTTTCCAATTCCTGGCTTCCCTCCTCTGGCTCACTGCAGTGCCCAAGAGCTCTAGGATGCGACTTTGGCAGGATACCCGTCCTCCCCCTGTGGTCATGTTTCTCAGGTAATTATGGCTGGGACCCAAGCCTCTCCCAGCTGCTTGGAAGGGAGCGAGGGGCTGCGCAGTCCCAACCCCCTGGACTGCTGGCCCAGCCTCCACCTTCCTGGTTTCCTCCCACATGACCTCTGGACTGCTGTCCCCATGGAGCATCACCCGAGGGTCCAGCCGCCGGCTGCCTGCCTGGTCTTTTCAGAGGAGCGAGCGCAAGCCCATTAGCAGATACCAGCAGACCCCTTGCTGCCACCTCCGGGGATGAATGCCGCTCCTCTAAATCCCCACCAGCTGGCACAGCTCCAAGGAGTTGGCACACGGCTCTGGTCCTGTTACCTGGCCACACTGTGAGGCCAACTTGCAGGGAGCCCATGGAGCCTGGCAAGAAGTCAGAGGACGCTCCTGCACGTCAGCTATACCTCACTCTCCCAGACCAGCAGAGTGTCCGCGGGCCAGGACTGGGGTGGCTGCTGAACACCACTGTGGAGACACCCCCTGGGCAGGGCTGGCTGCAAATAGGCTGCGTTGGTCAGACCCCAGAACCCCCACATTACACTGTGCCACCTAGAGCAGGGTGCTTCAAACTGCGATGCCTCAGTTTAAGGCAGGACTTGTAGCACCTGCCTCCAGGGCCAGCAGACCCACCTGTCCACACAGCAGGCCCTCTTGGTCAAAAACATGTGCCACATCCAAATGCTACTTCAGCCGTGACCCCAGATCTCTCTGGGGGTATCATCTGTCCCCAGGGTGGAGGACAGGAAAAGAACTAGCAGCCTGGTTTCAGGAGACCTGACACCATCTCTGAAAAAACTTGTTCTCCAAGTGCTCCGTTTCCTCATCCATGAAAAGGGACAACACCGTCATCTGGCTTTGGGAGCTATAATCTCCTCCACGGATGAAAGAATCCCTTGCAAGCTTGCAGGAGAACAAACCTCAAACGTCTGAGAATTCCCATCAGCCCCCAGGAGCACACATCCCGTCTCGTGCACGAGAGGAGGCACCAGGCTTAAAGAGCAAGAAAAGCCCCCGTCACGTTAGACATCCACAGCGGGGGGTGGGGTGCAGCCCTGGGACACAAAAATCGGAGTAACACCTGCTCAATGTCGGGTAAGGCTGTTAACGTCGGGGATGTTTGGTGGGCATGTGTCACAGCACATCAGATGTCTGTGTGAGTGCAGGGTGTGCATGTCACAGCGACCTCAGCCACACCTTCCACCTGCCCAGCTCTGGCAGCTGTTCCCTCTCCTGGGTCCTACTGCCATGGATCGAATTGCACCCTCCCAAAATTCATATGTGAAAGTCCTAACCCTCCAACGTGACAACAGTAGGAGGTGGGGCCTCTGGGAGATGATTAAGTTCAGATGAGGTCATGACAGGGTCCTCATGCTAGGGTTAGTCCCCTTAGGAGAGATAGCAGGCTGGGCGCTGTGGGGCTGGCGTCTGTAATCCTAGCACTTTGGGAAGCTGAGGCAGGAGGATGCTTGGGGCCAGCAGTAGGAGGTTGCAGTGAGCTGTGATGATGTAACCACGCTGCACTCTAGCCTGGGTGACAGAGCGAGAGCTGTCACTCCCCTGCACCCCCAGGTGAGGACACAGCAACAATGGCTGTCTATGAGCCAGGAAGAGGGCCCTCGTCAGCAACTAAATCAAACAGCACCTTGACCCTGGACGTCCAGCTTCCAGAACTGTGAGACAGTACCTTTCTGTTAAGTGTCTAAGACATTTCGTTATAGCAGCCCGAGCTCACACTCATGCTGTCCCCCTCACTCTGCCTCCCAGACCCCAGCCTGGCTGAGCACTGGCCAAAAGCTGACCAGCACCAAATAGAGTTCCTAGAAAAACCCTCCTCATCTTTCAACCAACCCACTGGCCCTGCTCAGAAAGCCAAGGGTCTTGGCCTGGACAGACCTGGGGGCCATAGAAAGGAATGACAGGCTGGGAGGCAGCAGGGTGTGGCCCAAAGCCCCCGTGCCCCCTGCACTCCGTTTCTGAAGCCTCGGCACCTGTGACCACTGGGCACCCCTCCTGGGTCTGCAGGACCTGCTTATGCAAGTGTGGCAGAGTTGGGAGCGGGGAGGGGGACACACACACCTGAGATGGAGGTCTGAAAAACTCCCTGGCTAGCACACCTGGCCATCCTCCAGGGACCTGGTCACTGTCCAATGCCAGAGCACCCACACAACCACCACTGTGGGGTGCTGTGTGTCCTGTGCCCCCTCTCCTGGCAGTTCTGTTAGCAGCCTCTGACACCACAGTGTCATGGCCACCCTGCAAGGCTGACCAGCAGCCCACCGCCAGCCTCCCTGCCAGTCAGTCACACCACAGGGAGACAGAGACCCAGGGAGAGCAGAGGGGCACAGGGCAACCAGCCTGCATGTCCTCTTCTTCAGGGACCCTGACAGCCCGGAGCCATCCACCTGGAAAATCCAGAGGGAACTGAGCACTTTAGAGAGTTCCTAGTTGTTTCTGGGACGTCACCACCAAGGCAGCTTGGACTCCACGCTCCTTGTAATAGTTCTGACATAGACACACACCAGCTTTATCACACCCCGGCTGCAAAAACCTTTTCAGGCGGCGGCCCCGAGACCTTGCGTCTACTTTGTCCATATGGCAACCTCGCTTTGCTCGACTTGAAGGGCGAAGGCGCCTACAGACAAGCAAACCCGGGGGTTTGGTGGGGACCACAGGGGCAGCGGGGTCCCGGGCCTCTGCTCGCCCCCCACCCCCACCCCCACCCCGGAAGACGCGTGGCGGCAGAGCGGCGCCAGGTCTGGCCTGGGCAGCCCTCCCGCCGCGCCGCCCGTCCTGCCGCCGCCTGCTGAGGCTGGAGCGGACCCCCGGGTCCGCCGGGTCCCGCCGCGGGGGTGGGGGCCGTGGGGGCCGCGCCGCCGCGTCTGACCGGCTCTCCCCCAACCTGACCCCGGGCCGCTCCCCCTACGCCGCGCCCGCCCTCCCCTCCTCGGCCCGACCCGGGTCCGAGCCCCGCCTGCTTGACCCGTTCGCCCCCGGCCTGACCCCGGCACCCCCCGCCCCGCCCCCGCCCCCGCCCCTCCCCCACCCGGCCCCGGCGCGTCCTCACGCACGCGCCGTTCAGGCCGCGAGGCCGCCGCGCGGCGAGTCCCTCAAGTCGGCGCCCCCAGGCCCAGGACGCGCGGCGTACCGAGGCGACTCTGCGGCACTCCTCAGCCGGCCTCCATGCGGCTCGCCGCCCCCACCGGACGGGGCGGGCCGGGGCCGCGGGGCGGGGCAGCCGGACGGGCCGGACGGGCCGAGGGCGCCGGGTGGCCGCGCGGCATGCCGGGAAGGGCAGTCTCCGCCCGGCCCGCGTTGCGCCCGGCCCGCCGCCGCAGCCTGCACTTCCCAGGGGGCCGCGCGCCAGCCGCCGCCCCGCCCCGACGGCCCCGGGTCCTAAGGCGCGCCGGCGGGCCCGGGGCCGGGGTTCGAGTCCCGCCGCCGCGCGGCATCGGGGCCTCGCGACGCTTTCCGTAGTTGTCGCCGCAGCTCCCCGTCGGTGAAGTGGGGACCGTGTTGGCGGGGCGGGCACAGGATGGTTTTGCGTCAAGTGAAGTTGAAACACAAGTGTTCTGTGAGCCGTCAATCCCGCAGGACAGGGACGGCCGAGCGTGGGAGGCGGGGGTCTCGGGGCTCTCGGGCCTGCGCGCTTGGCGTCCCCACGCCGCTGCCAGCTGGGGTACCGAGCGCCGCGGCCCCCGGGGCCCAGCCGGCTGCGACCACCCACATGGCTGAGCCTCATCGCCCCCAGGGCGTGGGGCCGGGCCGGGGGAGGGCGGGGTGCGGGGGCTGAGGCCGGCGGGCAGCCCCGAGCGCGTCCCCGCCCCCCAAGCCCTGGCCGGAGCGGTCCCGAACCCCCGTCCCCCCCACTCCGGTCCCCGAGCGCGTCCCCGCCCCCCAAGCCCTGGCCGGAGCGGTCCCGAACCCCCGTCCCCCCCACTCCGGTCCCCGAGCGCGTCCCCGCCCCC
>VSMD01060253.1:0-12118 GCA_008750895.1 Mirza zaza | reverse complement strand
CAATTAATAATTGCCTTATTTCATTTTTAAGAAGACATTACCTGTTTAATTCTTTAAAAATATATATACATTATATATATAAAATGGCAAGGTGGCTCACACCTATAATCCTAGCACTTTGGGAGGCCAAAGCCAGAGGACTGCTTGAGGCCAGGAGGATTCCCTGAGCCGAGGCATTCCAGGTTGCGGTGAGCGATGATGATGCTGTACTCCAGCCAGGGGAACAGAGAGAAACTGTCTCAAAATAAATAAATATATACATATATTTTTAGCTATATACGGTGCAAGTTAGAAGGCTGTTAACTCTTTTCACACCTTTTAATCTTCAACTAAATTTCTACCTAAATTTCATGAATCTTGCTTTCATCACTCCAGCCCAGTAACCTTGCCTTTCTATAAACTCAAAGTTCCTTTTAACACTACTTATTCCTTGGGGGCTGGGGGGGAGGATAGGGATGTCTAGCTAATGGTTGGCATCAGCTTCTTTAAAGCAGAGACTGAACAAAACATTTATTTGATACCTAACAGATAATCAACAGACAGCCTTAAGCAACTCCACATTTGAGTACATAGCCTGCATAGTAGTTCTAAAGAGAAGTTCTTCGTGCACTTAATGAGTAATTAAAGAAGTTCTTAGAAAGGGGGAAACATCAGCCATTTGTTCTTAGAAGTCATTCTTGTGTCCACAAATACCTTCAGAATGAAAAAAATAAGATTAATGGTTTTAAGGGATTAAAAGATGCTCATAATATTAAATTATTTGCATTAGTCCTTTTTGTCCTCTGGACCTGATTCTAGCAGGAAAGTAAGTTAAAACTGGGCTGGGGCAAGTTCATTCCTGATACTTAAAAGTATTAATAGCATAACTTTAAAAAGTAATCAGCATCCTGAAAAAATTTTATAGACTACTTACATGTATAATATGTCTCTGCTTTGATGTCAGCCCATAGAAAACCATGCCCCCAACTCAATATTTTTATATTACCCTTATTCCTTTTCCAGTACAGCAACATTTTATTTAATGAAGTGCCTGTAGTCCTAGCTATTCTGGAAGCTGAGGCAGGAGGATCACAGAGGATTTCTTGAGCCCAGGAGTTTGACGTTGCACTGAGCTATGATGAGAGCACTGCATTCGAGTCTCAAAATATATATATATGAAATAAAAGTTTAAAAAAACCACACATAGAGAAAGTATGTTTATAGGTTGCAGAAGCAGCACTCTCAATCTTGTATAAGGTTCATTCTCTAAGGTTTATGCCCTGCAACCCTGCTACTATCCAACCCACAGATCCTCACTATCGCCTACCCCCTTTCAGATAGATCCTCCAATTCACTGAAGACCAAGACCAAACTTGTGGTAAACGTATCCATAATCCTAAAAGATTTCATCATTCAATTAGATCATCTACCCAATCTCAAAATTCTTAGACCTTCATTTCTGTTCAATTTTAGCCACTTACTTCCAAGGCTATACAATGAATTCTCACATCACCTGGAACTGCTCTACCTTGGACATTTCAAATTCCAATATTCCATTCCTTCATCACCTTTTTTCTTCCATGGGCTTACTTTCTCCATTTTCTCCCTTCTTTTGGATTCCTTCTCTTCCTTCCATGCCAGCCTGGACTTCAAGATGTATCGTCTGAACCAGCACCTTTGATTAAAATTCTTATCCTTTCCTTACAGCTATTTAACCCATAAATCAGTGCTACAAGTTCGCTTTCTTCATTCCTACCCCAAGATAGTTGAGCACAAATAGAAAAAAAAGTCATGAGTGACCCATCATACATCATTTGGAAAAATGATTTAACCCCATTCCTATTCCCTTTTCTGAGTATGGAACATGAATCTGTCTGAGCCAATCAGGTTATTCTTACCCTCTGACAATACTGACAGGTTCCCGGATAAGCATTTGATCTGAGGCAATCTAATCAGTGAATACCAAGACTTTTATTGGTAATGCTAGGAAAAAGAGTCTCAAAATTAACAAGGAAGCATTTAGCTTACTTGGAGCTTCAAGAGGAGCTAAACTCAGGGTAAAGCTGATATCAAGTAAGCAAACCCACATATGAAAGAAATCTGACCCTGAAGATACTGAGCCACTGGCTCCAGCCTCAAGTCACTAAATCCTACTTCATCTCTTGATTTTTTTAACTTACATGCCAATAAAACTCCCTTTCAGCAAGGGTTCCAATTGGGTTTTCTACTGATTGTAGGCCAAAAAAAAAAAAAGGATCCTGACACATAATATTTGGGTTGAAACTGACAACAAATCACACTAATATCTTAGTTGATGTCCAGTGCCAAATCTGTTTTTAGATCTTTTATCGGTAATCAAGCTTCCTTCTTCCTCTACCTTGCTCATAGCAGATGCTTGAGGAGTATCTGTAGAAGCAAATTAGCAAGGCAAAATCCAGAATAAGAATCTGAGAGGGATTTATTACCCAAATAAGATTGTCTTCTAACAGCTGTAAAACCAACCTGGAGATAGGGTTTCTCAAACTTTTTTGACTGTGTCCCACAGTAAGCAATGTATTCTATATCTGGTACATGCCAAATCTACATAACTGGAAAAAAAAGATTTCAAAAAACAATACCTGCCCCCTATTACATGGAAAGCACTCTGACAGTTTCTCTTCTGTTCCACTTGTTTTAAATGCTCATCCTTTGATTATTCATCAAACTGATTTCATATCCTTCACATGAGTAATGACCTATATACTAAGAAAAACAGTCCTAGGAGTTCTCTTAAATTAAAATGGGGCTAGTCTGATGGTAGTGCATTGTTAGAACTTATTAACATTAGTGTCACTAAAGTTGGTATACCAACCTCCCACTGCTAAATTTGACTAGCTTAAAATAAATAAATAAATAAATGTAAAATGGGGAGGCTGGGCATGGTGGTACACCTGTAATCCTAGCACTTTGGGAGGCCAAGGTGGGAGGATCTCTTGAGACCAGGAGTTTGAGAACAGACTGGGCAATACAGGGAGACACTAGTTCTACCAAAAAAAAAAAAACAGAAAAATTAACTGGGCATGCTGGCATGCACCTGTAGTCTCAGCTACTCAAAAGGTTGAGGCAGGAGGACAGCATGAGCCCAGTAGTTTGAAGTTGCAGTGAGCTATGATGATGCCACCACACTCTAGCCTGCGTGACAGAACAAGACAGTCTTCAAAAAAAAAAAAAAATTAAAATGGGGAACTGGCTAGTAAAAAGATCAGCCACGACAAACAATCCAAAAGAGAATATATGTCCAGACACCCTCAAACAGATAAGGTCAAGAGCCTCTTAACTGGTTCCATCTCTTGTCTTTCTCTCACCCTTCCTCATCATATAAGAATTAGACCTTCAGTGTTATTGCCTTTCTCAAGTCTTTGAAGTGGTACGTAGTCTACTAGGCTCAGATCTTAGACTACAGACCAGAGTCATGGCAAGGAAGCCACTAAATGTACCAAACATTGCAGTTAGAGTGTAAAACATTTCAAACATACACATGATAAGGAATTTTTTTTTTTTCCTTTCAAGACAGAGTCTCACTTTGTTGCCCAGGCTAGAGTGAGTGCCGTGGCATCAGCCTAGCTCACAGCAACCTCAAACTCCTGGGCTCAAGCAATCCTGCTGCCTCAGCCTCTAGAGTAGCTGGGACTACAGGCATGCACCCCATGCCCGGCTGATTTTTTCTATATGTATAAGTTGGCCAATTAATTTCTTTCTATTTATAGTAAAGACGGGGTCTTGATCTTGCTCAGGCTGGTTTCTAACTCCTGACCTCAAGCAATCTGCCCGCTTCAGCCTCTCAGAGTGCTAGGATTACAGGCGTGAGCCACTGCACGCGGCCTACATGATAATGTATTTGTCAAAGTCATATGAATTCGTCACTTCATAAAATACAAATTCGTTTAAAGTGTAATAAAATTCTATTACCATGTATTTCTCAATCAAGGGTTACTAAAATTTTTATCTCTTCTCTAAAACTTTTCCCTTTTTGAATGCCAAGTAACCACCTGCAATTAATAAAAATTGTTTTTCAAATCCTGGAAAATCAGTTAAGTAGTTACTAATGCCATCACATCAACAGCTGATTACCATCAAGTAAATCAAACCCTATCATGTAAGTCCACAAAATCTTTTGCCTATGAAGAGATAACATTAAAGAGAGAGAGATGGAAACAGAGACAATGGGGGAAGAAGAGAAAGAAAAAACTGGGAATCATAAACAGCATGGTTCAAAAAACTTCCTTTGCCTAGCATAAAGGTTCACATTAACCTTCAAGCTACTACTGTTTCCCTTAGCTTACCATCCCCTTCCTTCCTCTCTACTTATCCAAACCTCACTTCTCCACGAAGGCATACCTCCATCTCTCTCTTCCCTCTATCTTCCTACAGATTTATAATCCACAGAAGTCATTTGGCAGCATCATAAGAAGAAAAACTGCTGAACGTGTTGTTCTAATGATAAAATAAGAAACAATTATAAAAGCAATTTGGAAGTTTCAAGGTTCTATTTCCTGAACAGCTTTAGGTTAAAAAAAAAAAAAAAGATGAATAGACCAGGTGCAGTGGTTCATGCCTGTAATCCCAGTGCTTTGGGAGGCTGAGGCAGGAGGATCACTTGAGGCCAGGAGTTCAAAACCAGCCTGGGCAACATAGCAAAACCCTCATTTCTACAAAAAAATTTTAAAACTAGCCAGGTATGGTGGTGGGTACCTGTATTCCTAGCTACTTGAGAGGCTGAGGCAGGAGGCTTGCTTATGCCCAGGAATTCAAGGTTGCAGTGAGCTATGATCATGCCATTGCACTCCAGCCTGGGCTACAGAGACCCCTCCCCCCAGAAAGGAAAAAAACATTAGTAATACAACTGCTAACTCAAACCAAATGACAATCTTTATGGATGCCTTATCTGGAAAACACTTTTTCAAGAAAACTAGACCTTGGATTATTGTCACTCTCAGTAGGACAGTCTTAAAAAATGTTCCATTTAACACACTTGAAGCTCTTACTCGAGGGGGGAGGGCGGGCATGGGCAATATATGTAACCTTAACACTTGTACACCCATAATATGCTAAAATAAAAATAAATAAATAAATAAAAAATAAATAAAAAATTAATCAGAAAGGAAAAAAAAACAATGTTTCATTTAAAACAGATTTATATTTTAACAATTCACTTGAGTTTTTGAAGTTCTATGAAATTATTTTGTTCCACTGACGAGTTGGAAAAATGTCCAAATACATAAAACTTAAAGAGCCAAATTAGACTGTTGGAGACATATAAAATTATTTAAAAGTACATTAACATTTCTGCTATATACTTTTTTCTTCCTCTGCCCTTGGACACCGAATTGCTATATGCTCTTAAAAGACCTCCTTAGCTATCACTGGTGGTGGAACACACCTATGTGAGCTGCAGACAACTTAATGGCCATTTGTTAGGATCACTTCAAGTTTATGAGCTTTAAAAGCATTTAAAGAGCTTAATCATTTCAACAGCTAAAAAGCAAGGTACAATTCCATGCCAAGACAGAAGTATTTAGTTTCTAGGCACACTTTTTCCCTTAAAATAATATTTAAAGTCCTGAGAAACACCAGGATGGTGTAATGGGAAAAAAGCTTTAGAATGAGTGATCTTAGCTATAATAATTGCTAACATTTATTTAGCACCCAGTTTAAATAAGGCAAGCATTACGCTACATCTTTTATATGAATTATTCCATTTATCCCACGCACCAACCTATTATGTAGGTACTATCATCCCCATTTTAGTTTTTTAAAGTTACCAAGTTCAAGGTCACAAGTAAATACTAGTAGAGACTCAGCTCAGGTGTACCTGGAAGTATTAAGTCCTTGCTCTTAATTACTATTTTATTAATCTGACTTTATGACTGTTCAAGTCATATACGCGCCCTCGGCCTCAGTTTCTTCATCTATAAAAACAACGCAACGAATGCTAGATTTCCTTCCAGCTCTGCCTAGCTTCCTTATTATCAACCTTATAATCTCCCTGCGCAACACGCCAGTGTCATTCCTTCTTTTAACCGAATTCGACTAAACAAGCATTTACAATGCACCTACTAGGTGTCTGGTCTGTGCTACGCGAGGGCCCAAGCCCAACTCCCCCACTCTCAGGCGCCAGCAGGCCGCCTCTTTCCCCACAACCCCGAGACCCTCTGGGGTCCTTTCGCCTCCGGAGCCCCTCCCGGCACACTGGTGACTGTTGGCCAGCCCCAGCTCTGGTCCCCGGGTCCACTCACCCTTCAGGTGGTCTCCGCCGCCAGGCGCCATGGGACCTCGCGTCCCTGCTGCCCTATCCCCCACGGGGGTCGTGTGGAGTGCCCCTGTCTGCGATCGTTCCGCGACTCTGCCTTTTGCCATGGTTACTGCAGCGAAGGTGGAGGGAGCGGTGCCGTGCCGCGCCCCCTTAACAACAAAACTCCGCCACAGTCTCCTTACAACACTGAAACACCACGACCAATGCCACTTCCGGCGGGACCTCCTCACCTAATACGACCTCAATCCCGCGCTCACAGTGACGCGGAGCAGAGACCCGCAGCGTCCACTTGGACTAAGCTCCTCCCAGCGCCACCCCCGAGCCTCGCGCGCTCGCTCCGGCCCAGTAACCGTGAGACGAGTCAGGATGCCGACCCGCCCCATCCAGTGCCCCGCCCCGCCTCGCGCCCCCGGGAAGCATGCGCAGTCGCAGCACCCAAGTCGCCCGGCTGCGGCTGGGGAACTCAGACGCCTAGTGCGCAGCCTTCATTATCCGGAAGTGCGGTCCTGGAGACTTCAAACCCTTTGTCCGGGCCGCCGGAAGTGCCTGCCTGTGATTAGTTGGCGTTTTGGGACTGACGCTGATTCAGCTGCTCGCTACCACGCCAATTCCACAGCTGCTGTTTGGAATTTGGAAGGATTATAAAGTGCTTGGTCTGGAGGCGGTGGAAAACATAAAGCCTGAGCCAAACCTACCCAAATTTTAGGAAACCAAGACCCAGGGAGGGGCTATATATAACCTATGAAGGTCACAGGGTGGCAGAAATGGGTTTATTTATTTTTAAAGACAGAGTCTCACTCTGTTGCCTGGGCTAGAATGCCCTGGCGTCAGTCTAGCTCACAGCAACCTCAGACTCCTGGGCTCAAGCAATCCTCCTGCATCAGCCTCCCAAGTAGCTGGGACTACAGGCATGTGCCACCATGCCCGGCTAATTTTTTCTATATATTTTTAGTTGGCCAATTAATTTCTTTCTATTTATAGTAGAGACGGGTCTCACTCTTGCTCAGGCTGGTTTTGAACTCCCGACCTCGAGCAATCCGCCTGCCTCAGCCTTCCAGAGTGCTAGGATTACGGGCGTGAGCCACCATGCCCGGCCCAGAAATGGGTTTAGAATCCGGGTTTTCTTGTTCTTAAGTAAATGCTTTTCCTTCTCATCACCCTACTGCCACTTATTAGTAAACCCAGGTCAACTAGTTACACTTTGCTTTTCTTTTTGCTGAGTTCAAACCTGAACCTACCTCGTTTTGGGTTTCATTTTTTTTGTTTTAAATTGAGACAGGGTCTTCCTCTGTTGCCCCAGCTAGAGTGCAACGGCATCATCATAGCTCACAGCAAACTCAAACTCCTGAGCTCGGTTACTTTTTCTGCTCCTACCCCCAGAGCAGCATTCAGCTTATACTCATTAGTGAGTGTATTGGAATTTCCTCTTGAAAGCAACTTGGCAGTATGTATAAAAATATTGATCTTTTCCAGTAATTACATTTCTACAAAACTAATCCATAAAAATATAAGAGTTGTTGTTAATGTTATTTACTAGTGTGAACTAAAATAAAATCTTAAGCTTCCTCCCCCAAGCTGAGTGAATGGACCCCCTCTTGGAAGTGAGTTACTGGTCCTAAGAAGAGAGATCAGAAATACCTCATCATGCCCCCCTCCCGTCTTGTAGATATCCTTTGTAACTCATTAATAGGCCTAAGGCTATGCAAGACAAACTTGCAGGCCCTCAATTTAAATGAAAAATCATTTGAGTCTGGGTATGTGTCCAGTGGCTTGTCTCTGATTAACAGATTTCCTTTTCTTTTGGACACCACGGTGGCTCACGCCTGTAATCCTAGCACTCTGGGAGGCCGAGGCGGGTAGGTCGCTCAAGGTCAGGAGTTTGAAACCAGCCTGAGCAAGGGCAAGACCTGTCTCTACTAAAAATAGAAAGAAATTAGCTGAATTAAAAATATATAGAGGAAAAAATTAGCTGGGCATGGTGGTGCATGCTTGTAGACCCAGCTATTCAGGAGCTGAGGCAGCAGGATCACTTGAGCCCAGGAGTTTGAGGTTGCTGTAAGCTAGGTTGACACCACGGCACTCTAGCCCAGGCAACAGAGTGAGACTCTGTCTAAAAAAAAAAATTTGAGGCCTTTAGACAAAGCTTAATTTCTTTAATCAGTTACAATTCAAAGAGTCTTAAAACCCTGTGGACGGAAAAAATCCAAGCCCTGAAATATCTGAAAGAAGTTTATTCGGAGCCAAATTTGAGGACCATGACCCAGAGCCACTCTCAAGAAGCCTTGAGCAAGTGGGCTCGCTGTGGCTGGGTTACATTTCAGTTTTATACATTTTCAGAGAGACAAGGGTTACAGGCAAAGTCACAAATCAATACATGAGAGGCATACATTGGTTTGGCCCAAAAAGGTGGGAGATCTCCAAGCGGGGGCTTACAGTTTATGGATGGGTTTAAAGATTCTTTGGCTGGCAATTGGCTGAGAGAGTTAGACTTTATCTAGAAGACCAGAAAGGATATGCTTACTTTAAGATGCTTACCTCCCCACTCTGGGAGGTCCAGACAGGAGGACATTTTCAATTTACAATAGGCGCCTGCTAGGATGCTTTAAGATGCTTTAAATTTAAGAATAGGCATCTGCTAGGATGCTTGAGTTAAGATATTTTAAATTTATGATAGGCATCTGCTAGGATGCTTGAGTTACAATATTTTAAATTTATGATAGGCATCTGCTAGGATGCTTGAGTTTAGACACGGGCTTCTTTTAGGTGATGTTAATGCTATACCAGTATCAGGGTGGGAAGTAAACCACCGCTTCATTTGGTTAACAAAAGCCGCTTAGTGGGAATTTACCATTTGTCAGCCTGACCCAGCTGACCTCCTTAGGAAAGAGTTTTTAGCAAAAGAAAAAGATCAGAGTTCAGTCCTCAACCCTATAACCTGTGAGCCCCCTATCCCCCCACCTTTGAGCTGTCCCACCTTTCAGACCAAACGAATGTATGCCTTCCATGCACTGATTTACAACTTTGCATATAATTCCTGTCTACCTGAAATGTATGAAACCAAACTATAACTCAACCACAGTGGGTCCACTTGCTCAAGGCTTCTTGGGCATGGCTCTGGGCCATGGTCCTCAAGTTTGGCTCAGAATAAACCTCTTTATTTTATAGAGTAGATCTCATGATTTCTGTTCTCACTCACCTCTAATCAGTTCTCCATACTATGACTAGAGTGATCTCTAAAAGCTAATCTTGAAGCCCTTTATAATCTGACATATGCTCAGCGATCTAGCTGACTTTAAATCTGACATGAATAAAACAAACACATAAACAATTCTGCACCACATGTAGTACCTTGAACATGCTATACTCATTTATGCTTCTGTATCCTTGAAATAGTTAACCCTCTGCCTTTAATGTCTTCTCCCCATTGTTTCCCAATGATCAACTACTATTTATCTCTGAAGAATTGGCTTAGGGGTAACAGTCTGATAGGTACTTCTCAAAAAACAATTTTGAAAGAGAGAGATTTATATCTCTTTTCCATCCATTCAGCTTTCTTCAGAAGTTGTGCAAAATAGAACTCCTGCAGAGTACCTGTTAGTGAGAGAATTCATAGGATTGATCTTTAACTGTTACTGTGGAAATTGTGGGATTAGGTATTTTCCTGTTATTTGTGCAAGGCTGCCCTTGCGTTAGTGTAATCTATAGGGAAGCCTCTGATTTTACTCTATGTGCAAACTTAAAACAAAATTTATCACCTTAACACACTCCCAAAAGAAAATCCACTCCACAAAATAATAATAAACAATTAGCATTTATTGAATTGTTTGAAGAGACAGCTAATAAATTCCTTTAGACATTTGTGTTCTTTCTGCTTGTCAATTCCTCCCTCTTTCTTCTTTCTCCTAATCTCTAGAGCAAATACAGTCCTTTTCTGTTCTGGGAGAAAAAGACATATTTCATTCAAGGAACCACAATAAAAAAAAATGCTGGCTTCTCATTTTAAAAAAATGCAAGCAAGAAGAAAATAGAACAACTTTCTTAAAGTGCATAAAGAAAATAAAAACAAAAAATCCAAGAATTTTAAATCCTGCAGAAATACTTACAAATATAAAGGTGAAATAAGGACACTTTAGACAAACAAAAGTTGAGAGATTTGTCATCAGATCTGGAATACAACAAATGTTGAAGGAAAATGATGGCAGAAGGAAATGCAGCCCTACAGAGGAATACAGAGTGCAAAAAATGATAAACACAGGAAAGTAGAAATTCCTTTTTTATTCATTACATAATTTCTTAAAGGATAGTTGGTACTCATACATTACTGGTGGGAGTGATAAATGGTCCAAGCACTTTGGAAGAAGGTTTGGCAGTTTCTTATAAAACTAAACAAACATGTACCTTATGAACCAGCAGTGCCACATTAGATATTTACCCAGAAGAACTGCAAATACACATCCACAAAAAGACTTATATACAAATGTTCATAGCAGCTTTAGTCCACAATATCTGAAAACTGGAAACTAGTAGATGAGGTGAGCATCCAAGTGGGGTTGCCTGGTGTAGCACGTCAGTGCCCAACAGAATGAAGAAAGTGGTTCAGTATAGGGGGTTAAAACCCAAGCAGAGGGAAAAGAATGTTCTTACAAAATGGCAGCCCAGTGTGGGTTCAGAGCCCAAGTCAGGTGTCAGGGGTTCTCAAGTCCAACCTTAGGTTTGAAGATTAAACAGCAAGACTCACAGGCCTCAGCAAATATAGTCATGCTCATGGTTGTAATTTCTTACAACAAAAAGAAATAAACCAAAATCAGCAAAGGGAAAGACACATAGGGCAAATTTCAGAGGAAGCCAGGCATGAGCTTCTAAGAGTTCTCTCCCAGTAGCATCACACAGGACGTGCTTACTTCTTCCAGCAACAAATTGTGGCAACATGTACGAAGTGTTGTCTACCAGGGAAGTTGATTACAGACTCCGTGCCTAAGGTTTTTATCAGGAGCTGAAAAAATGAAGTAAAAATTTTTAAAAAAAGAAAGAAAAAGAAATTAATAAAAAATAAAACCAAATGAGATATCATTTCACACCCACTAATATAGTTGAAATAAAAACGATGAACAATAACGTATGTTGGCAAGGGTGTAGTAAAATTGGAAACTTATATATTGCTGGTAGAAATTTAAAATGGTATAGCTGCTTTGGAAAACAGTGTGGCAGTTCCTTAAGAGGTTAAACATAGAGTTACCATATCACCCAGTAATTGACTCCCAAGTATACACCTAAGAGAAATTAAAACGTGTGTCCACAAAGAGCCTGTGTAAGCATGTCAAATAGGGGCTTTATTGTTAAGAGCCCTAAACTGGAAATAACTCAAATGTCCATCAGCAAGGGAATGAATAAACAATTGTCATTTACTCACACATCAAAATACTTATGAACAAAAAGGAGCAAACTTCAGATATATGCAACAACATGGATAAATCTCAAAAACATTATGCTTAGTGAAAAAAGCTTTACACAAGAATGTATACTGGCCGGGCATGGTGACTCATGCCTATAATCCTAGCACTCTGGGAGGCTGAGGTGGGTGGATCGTTTGAGCTCAGGAGTTCAAGACCAGCCTGAGCAAGAGCGAGACCCTGTCTCTACTAAAAATAGAAAGAAATTAGCTGGACAATTAAAAATACATAGAAAAAATTAGCTGGGCATGGTGGCGCATGCCTGTAGTCCCAGCTACTTGGGAGGCTGAGGCAGAAAGATTGCTTGAGCCCAGGAGTTTGAGGTTGCTGTGAGCTAGGCTGACACCATGGCACCCTAGCCCAGGCAACAGAGTGAGACTCTGTCTCAAAAAAAAAA